>JAHIAM010001822.1:0-61687 GCA_021605205.1 Aegilops longissima
ATCTATCCAGCAGCTCGGTTAAGCTATACACCTCGGTTTCTTTGCGGCATTCCACAAGTGATCTCTTGGACCGTGGCAGCATCTTTACCTCCAAGTTTTGGGATTCTTTTGGAACCATGGACCAACATTCGTTTAGGCTTTCCATCCTCAAACAAGTGGCCAAGTTAGGCGAGTTAATCAAATCCTTGAAGATATGCTGGGCTTGTGTCATTTCTTCGGTATGAAGTGGGAAGATTGTCTTCCATATGCGAGTTCTCCTACAACAACACTTCCAGCGAGTTGGGAAGGCCCCATTGAAATTCTCTATGGCGAAAGTGCGTACTCCTCTCAATTTGCAGGGCAATTGGCGAACTTCTTGGCAATGACTTGATCATAAAGCGGAAGAAATGTGCAAAGTCATTGTGAGAATCTCAAAACAGCAAATCGCGGAAAAACTATTATGATGATAAGCACCGTGATGTGGCTTTTGAAATCGGAGACCATGTCTACCCCGTCTCTCAATGAAAGGCACTTGGGGTATCAAAGGGCTTGCCCCTAGATTGGGTCCTTTCAAGATAATTGGCAAAAAGGGCGATCGCCTATCAACGAGCTTCCTCAACCGCCAAATGTGCATGATGTGTTTCACGTGTCACACCCAAAGTGCTTCAAGACTCTGAGCACCTATCAACGAAAAATTCCTTCAAGAAGATCTCTCTTATCATGAGCACCCGTTGCTATTCTTGAAAAACCCGGCAAGACTAAATATGTCAATCAATTTCCAAAGTGAAGTGGTACCCATTCCCGTGAAGCCACACGGGCCGAGGATCACCTCCGTTCGAATATCCGGAGTTCTTTATCCTAGATCTGGGGCGAGATCCTCTTGTATGGTGGGTGTTGTAACACCCGGAGTAACTTTCCATATTTGTAACTCAACTCTTGCCATTTTCCATTGTGATATGATATTCCCTCCGTGGTTGGGTTTTTCTTCTTTTGCATTTGTCCATGTCATCATTTTATATCATGTCATCATGGCATCCATTTGCCGTGTTATCTCATGATTGAGCATTTTCCGTTGTCCGTTTTGCAATCCGGCACTCCTATCTCCCGGCGGCCCCTTTTACGTTTTTCGTGTGCGGTACTAAACCTTCCGAATGGACGAGGTTTGTCAAGTGGCCTTGGTATACCACCCGTAGACCACGGTCAAGTTTGGTCATTTGGACTCGTTTGGTACTCAGCGTTAACCTTACTCGCTAAGGCCTCTTTTAAGTTGCAGCCCAACACCCTTCAAAACAGCCCAATAACCCATCTAGGTCACTTCCATGCTCTCCGTCGTTCGATCCACGATGTGTGGTAGCCCACCTCATTTGGACTCTTAGCTCCCTCTGCCTATTTAAACAACTCCCCGTCCAAATCCGGGTCTTCTTCCCCGAAACCCTAAATTTCATCGCGCCCGTCGGACCGTCCGCCCTCCCGGTTCCCGCCGCCCTCCATTCGCGGGCGCCACCTGCCGCCGCCCCGCCCGCCGCCCCCGGGCCCGGGCCCCGACCAGCGCCCGCCCGGCCCGCCGCAGCCGCCGCCCGCTCCCGCCGGATCTCGACCCCGGCTCCCGCCGCGGATGCCCCGGTCGCCAACTCCGGCGTCCCCGGCCCGTCACGGCGCCTCCGCCCCACCGCTCCCCCCCGCCCCCGGCGTCGCCCATCTCCTTCTCCGCCGCTCGGCCTCGCCACCGCTCCCCCGGCCACCGGCAGCCCCCCGCCGGCCCGGCCCGGCCCCCCCCTCCCGGGCCCGGCTCCGGGCCGCCGCCCGCGGCCCGTCGGGTCGATCGGATCCGGGCTCCGTTGACCTTCTTCCCCCTCATATTTTCTTCTAAGTTTTTATCTCATTGATATTTGTGGCATTTTCAACGCATATCTTTGCTCATTTTTGCCGGTATAATATATCAAAATGTCCACCCAGGTCGTCTCCCTCCTCCGCTGCGCGGAGAGCGGGCCTCGTCGGGGAGATTTTGGCCCGACCACCTCCCGGCCTTCGGCCCGGTGCTCGGGGGGCGGGCGCATCCATCGTGGGTCACCGTTCAGAGTGCGGGTGGGCTGGGCATCCCATGGCGGGACGGGGGCGATGGCGGCCCGGCCTTTGGGTAGTCTGGGAAGAATAGGGAAAGTTTTGGTGGCGGGGTTTCAGTGGAGTAAGGAGGAGGGGGCCTTGCTTTAATTTGGCGGAGGCGATGGCTCCTCGGCCATGGGGAGCGGAGCAGCTCCGTGGAGGTGAGTGGTCGGGGAGATGGTGGGGCTAGAGAGGTGGATGGAGGCGAGGAGGCGGGAGATCCTCATATGGCGGGCATTGGTACCATGGGCGGTCCGTCCCGTCAATGCGTGCGGGGGCGGCACCGGTGCCTGTCGAGGGTTTGTAGGCATGTCCTAGGCCAAGGGAAAGGCGAAGGGGTGTGCGGGGAGGTGCGGAGGCTTCCCGCGTGTGGCCCTTGGGCTCTCGGCGGTGGGTGCGTGTGGAGGAGGCGGGGAGGAAGAAAGAGAGGGGCGGGGCATGGCGTGTTGTGGGCGTCGAGGCATCGTTGGGGAGGCTCGGGTGGTGAAGCCTCGGGCGGGGCGCAGCTACGGTCTTGGGAGCCGCTGGCCCAGCTCCATGCCCATTGGCATGCCACGACATGCCCGTGCTCTGGATGTTGTGCCTTGTCTACTACCTGGTGCATATGGAGATGCCAAGGGTACGTACTAAGGGAGGTAGGAAATAAAAATAGGGAGGAAAGAGATGCTGCCATGGCTGTCCGGTGTGGAATCTTGGAGTCTTTGCCCAACAATAATTGACAAATGTCAGGAAAGTTCTTTGGTGGGGTGAGTAGGGTGAGCTCGGTAAAAAGTTGAGCCCATTTGGATTAGTGGAAGAGGTCAAAGTAGTTGATTTAGTAAAAGGCGAGGTGTTTGTTGTTGATTTGGGCAAGAAGATGCTGCTCTTGTCTAACACAGGGGCCAAATGGCATGAGAAAACAAGTGGTTCCACCAAGATTGAGTCCATTTGGCAAAGTTGCCAATGCAACTTTTTAAACCCTAGAAACCCGAAATGGACTTCCCAAGATTTAGTCATCAAATCTGTTTTCCTTGATGCACCACTTGGTGTAGTGTCATAATTTGAGGTTGAACATGTCCACAAAGTTGAGATCAAAGGGAAAGTTTACAATGTAGAATTGTTCAAATTTAGTTTTGGACGGGGAAGGGTTTGGGGGCACTTTGATCAAGATAACATTCTCTCAACTTGTTCCATTTGGTATAGATGAATAAATAGACCATTTGAGCATGTTCACAAGGTTTGAGAACATTGGGACATGTTTGGCAATGTAAAGTTGCTCAAACTTCAAAATGGGGGAAATGGTTTTGAGGATTTGATGATGTTATATTGTTCTCCAAGACATTATACATGTCAAGATCACCAAATAGGGCATTTGTGACATGATGGAATGTTCTTGGATTTTTTGAAAATATTTCCTGTAAAATATTTCAAATCCTTAATTGGAAGAAATGGTTTTGGGAGGTTTTGTCCAATATTTTGAACATGACCATGTCTTTGAAACTCTTATATATGGGAAAATATGCCCCTGAGTTTCCTGATTTTTGTCAAATATTTTTAAAACCATAAAATATTTTCCCTATTAAAGACCATTTCCTTTAAGAAAAAGCTTTGTTAATAAAATAGGAAAATAACTTTTAAAATTATATTTTTGTGGTTTATGGGAATTCGTACATCTAATAGGATTCAAATATACCTTTTGAAGGTTTTTCACACCCCAAATCAAGTACATGCGTTGTAATCCTCAATTCGGGTTTTGGAAAACTAATTTTAGAAAATACTTTTCCCAAATTATTTTTAAGAAAATACTATATTGCTCTATACAATGGCATGATCATTGGGCGAAGATTGGGGCAAGGAGATGAAGTATAGAAGGTGGAGTTGTGTTGACTTTAAATAGCACTTGAAAAACCGGAGAAAACTAACTCCAAATAAAAGCCAATTGATGCAAAAGTTTTATCAAACCACCTTTATCATGATTTATTAGCTCAAGTGTTGTGGCATGAAAATCAGGGTGTGACATGCTTCCCAGGGGTGGTAATTCCTTTGTAGGCTGGCTGGTTGGGTGAGGAGTTGGATGAGATTCATCATGTTCGAGTTAGTTTTGTTAGGGCTGATCCTAGTATCCACTATGTTCTTAGATTGATGTTACTCTGAATTTCTGTGATTAATGCTTGTCACTTTGGGCCGGGTGCCATGAACTCAGATCTGAACCGTTTATGAACTCATCATTATTCCATGTTTTAGATCCGATCTTGCAAGTTATAGTCACCTACTATGGTTATGATCCGACAACCACAGGTGACAACAACGGCCTCTCGGTGATGACCATAGTTTGAGGGTTCATGTATTCACTATGCATTAATGCTTTGTTTGGTTCTCTATTAAAGGATTAATATCCCTTAGTTTCCAATATGGACCCGCTGCCACGGGAGGGTGGAAAAGATGTCATGCAAGTTCTTTTAATAAAACCGTTGACTATTTACGGAATACATGCCTACATTATATCGATGAGCTGGAGCTAGTGTCGTTATCGCCCTAGGTTATAACTGTCACATGATGAATATCATCCAACAAGTCAACGATCAATGCTTATGAATTTATCTTATATTGTTTGCTAAGTTACTCTGCTATCATCACGGTTACACTTGCTACAAAATTACTTGCTATCATTATTCTTTACCTTCTTTGGTGTAACTACTATCAAAACTATCATATTCTTTACTCTGATTATTCTGCCGATAACAAATCTCCGGTGTGGTTGAATTGACAACTCACCGCTAATACTTCAAATATTCTTTGGCTCCCCTTGTGGAATCTATAAATTTGGGTTGAATACTCTACCCTCGCTGTTCGATCCCCTATAATTGTGGGTTATCAATGAATCAAAGGTTCACTTATGAACTTGGTATGGTTTCTAGATGATTGTGCAAAAAACGTTGTTCTCGGATAGTGGTTATGTAGCTCAATCTAAGGAATCAAAGGTCTTACGATGATTCAATATATACTAAACAAGTTTCACATAAATTATGAATTCATGTGAAAGCATGGGATGCATAGAAATTCAAATGATACAATAGATCTGAAGTTGTCAAATTTGATAGGGAAGTCTAACCACAAGCAAAGCATGGTGACAATTGTCATTGGTGTAAAGTTAAAAGTACTAACTAGATTATTGACTCTAGTAGAAGCGGAGACTTTTGAAAATATGCCCGGAGGCAATAATATTTGCATTATTATATTTCCATAAAGTAGTTAAGGTTTATATTCTATGTTATAACTGCTATAATCCGGAATATCGATTGAGTGGAAAAGTCATATGCGTGTGGAATGATAAGCGGTAAATAAAAGTTTCCTAGTCACGCCTCTAAGACTAGCTCAAGTGTTGTTGGTGAACACGTTTTCTGAATCTTAGGATATCATTAAGTGCAAAGATAGTCCTAAAACAACATTGAGATTATGGCGTTGGGAGAATGATCATATTGAATCGACCCAATCTTGTTTTTATGAATTGAGTTAATATAAATCCATTCAATTGTTATAACCGAGTGTTACGTGCGATATTGCTCCTTAGACCATGAGTATCATGGTCACTTCCCTCAAATATGGTGGGCTTTGGGGTTGCTCAAGCGTCACCTAAAGGTGATCATAATGACAACTTGGGTTCATCAAAAAGTTTGACAAGTGGCGGATAGCCGAGTGGGATTTGCTCCTCCAACAATGAAGAGAATTTTAGGGCCCTCTCGGTGTGGGCATCCATCATTATCAGTGGAACGGGTGACCCGTCAGGGGATGCGGAACCGTCAATGAAAGAAGAACAAACCGATAGCAGGGAACAATGGTATAGTGAGCATGGTGATGACTCGGGAGGATACCGATGCACAATGTGTTTTTAAAGTATTGCGAAGGGGAACATCACATGATAACCTAAGGTTCACTCGAATATCATTCGTTGTTCATAAGGACATCTGACGTCCACGGTCCCCTTTGATCATTGAGCGAAGGATTTGTTCATATCGTGATTACCAACCTAAGAGGTCATAAACTTAAGGCAATCACGATCTGCTGGCGTTAGTAGGATGAGAGTAATGAGAATATATTTGTGGAATTTTTCATTAATATTCACATTAGTTTGAGGGGATCCAAAAGCGTTTGGCGTCAGAAAGGGTTTTGGTGAATATCGGTAATACCGGGAATACCGATAAATAATACATAGTTGGAAAATGTTTGGAATGTTAAATCATATATAAAATGGTCCGAAAGTATTTAGAACAATTTTATATTTAATTTAATCCAACATGCCTAAAAAGGCCAAGAGGTGGAAGCAACTTGGGCCATAAGGGCCCAAGTTGGGAGGCGCCCTTCCATAAGGAAGGAGGCCGAATAGGAGAAGGAGGTCAACTCCTCCTCCCCTTGATTGGGGCCCCAAGGAGTTTCCCTCCTTGTGTTGGGAACAGCATGCAATTCAAAAAATCCTATGATCCGTAAATCTATCTGGAAGCATAGCAACAAGAGGGGCATGTCCATGCCTCGTAGACCAAAAGCGAGCGTTAGGTTACTTGGTTGATGTATGAACATCTTCCGATCCAACGATCTAGTACCGAACTCGGCACCTCGGTTCAGCACCGTTCAACCGATGGCGTCCCTCGAACTCTTGATCTAGCGGAGGTTGGGGGAGTTCTCACCTGACGGTGTGGTGGCAGTGATGGTGATGTGATTCCGGGGCCGCCTAAGCCCGATGCTTGACCGAAGGGTAAACTTGGAGGGGCACCACACACGGCTAAAGAACAATTGATGTGCTATGGGTGCCCCCTTATATAAAGGAGGGAGGGGGGCAGCCAGAGGGCCCCAGGGAGTCCTACTAGGACTTCACTCCTAGTAAGTTCCCCCCCCTTTTCCTTTCTTCCGGAGGAGAAAGGAGAGAGTGGGAGAGGAGAGAAAGGAGGAAGGGGGCCCGCCCCCTAGTCCTATTGGACTCCCATGGGGGCAGGCCACCTTGTGGGATGTCCTCTCTCTCCGTGGCCCATGGGCCCATGACTTCCCCGGGGGTTTGGTAACCCCCGGTACTCGATAAAATACCGAACCACAAACCATTCCGATGTCCGAAACCACTTTCCAATATATCAATCTTTACCTCCGATATTTGAGACTCCTCGTCATGTCCGTGATCTCAGGGAGTGGAACAAACTTGTCCTTTGTTGAGGATATAGCTCTTGAGTGTAAACCGGCCATGAGGGCCGGTTCACCCTCGACTATGCTTAAGCCATGAAGATCCGGAAGATGGCGTTTTACTAACGAAGCTTAAAGCCCACAGCCCAAAGGAGGATTAGGGCCCATAGTGGTAAACCGCCATGACTATAAACTTGTAATATAAGTTAGGAAAGGAGGGCCGGGGACACTTTGTAGAGTGGCCTCGGGGCTCTGTAAACGGCGGTAAACTTGTATATAAAGGGGCGACCAGCGGCGGTTCAGGACAAGGACAACAACTTCGAGACTGGCAAGCATATTTAGCTCCCGGACGAAACGAATCAATCCCGCACAACTAGGCGTGGCTTTTACCTTCATCGAAGGGCGAACTATATAACCTCATGTGTCCCTTGTCCGCTTTAACCCCTTCAAGCTAACCCGTTGTGATGGCCCCCGACTAAGTCTGTCATGAGGACATCGGCGTGTTAATTCCACACCTTGGCGCCCAGGTGGGGCTATCGCCGATGGCGTCGAGTTCTTGAAGGGCTGCTCCGAAGGACTTAAAATGGTGTCGGACGGATGACCAAAAAATCGCGGGCAAGCTCCACATCGGCGCGAAGGATGGGGCCCAGGCGGCTCGTCAATTGGTCGGGTCCCCCTTTGGCGGTTCCGTCTTCTCGGCAAGATCGGCGACCGGGCCCCGGCGGACATCTGCACCGACCTCGTCGAGCGGCTCAGCGTCGAGTCCAGCCGGGTTAAGCCCCCGTAAGCGTGTGTTAAATAGGATGTGTCCATGGGGTGGATCTGAACCCGGTGTCGGGCGGGCGGGTATACTCCGGCGAGTCATCCGGGGGCGAGTCCTTGTACAGATTCATAGGGTGTGTTGGAAGGATATTCCGATGGCAAAATTTCGGATCTCCTTGAACCGCCAAGTCGGGTTCTTTTAATGGCGGGCCGGCCCGTTGCGATCTTCATCCACCGGTGGCGAACACGGATCGGCAGCCGGGCGGGAGTCTGGGCGCCATCGAATAAGTCCTCTCGGTTTGATGGACACTGGGCGACCTTGTTGAGCCGTCACCGGGGCGGGATCGACAATCGGACGTTCGGCGAAGGACCAAATAGCACATGCTAAGGAGGACTGGCGGGAGGATGCTAGGATGGGTGAAGAACGGCCCCTTGGATGCTCAATCCGCGGATCTGAGCCGAATTACCAGCTCATCTTTGGATCGGGCCTTTGGGATGTAATCGAAGGAATCCGGCCGTCTGCCCCGGTTCGAAGGTTAAATCTCTTTGGGCCGGTTTGGGCGGCGATCCGGCAGGCCAAACCGGACGGGCGCCTAGGACAGCTCCGGATCAACTACGGATACGGGCCACCCGGCGAGCAGATAACCCCCGATGCGTGTCTACACCCGGGTCACTTCTCGAGCCCTCGGATAACATGATTGCCGCCTTCATGCGGCGGCCATTCAATGGAAGGTGATTCAATAGCGGTTGAACCGGGCGGCGAGAATCTTCTCCAAACGGTGGTGCAACGCACTTATTCATATAGTCGGGATAGAATTCATTCAACCCCTCGTCCAAGCCCAAGTTATAGCGGGTTATGGATGACGGAGGTGTCTAGCAGCGACGTAATGCTCAAGATGTGGTGGATCATGGCGACACGAAGGATGCGCTTTGGGTGGTTATCAACCGCCCGGTTCAGCCAGCGGCGTCGGTTGACAGGCCCGGGCTTGCCTTATTCTGAAATCCGTGCCTTATTCCGGCTCTCCGTAATGTCGTTTGCCCAAAGATTTCAAGGGTCCATGCAAAGTGCCTAACTACGGCGGATCAGCCACGAGGCGTGGGTCAAGTTATGAGATGGCAATGGAGATGCTAGATGTAGATGAAAAGCGGCAAAGTACTTCCGATGATGTTGGAGGAACAACCGTCTTGGTTGAAAAATCTGCCGACTAATTCCATCGAGTCATGGGATCGTTGAAGGCCGGTTTATAGCCAATTTCAAAGACACGTGCAAGCAGCCCATGTCCATTGTGGATCTGGATGCTTGTGTTCAAGGAAAACGAGTCCACAACTCATTGGGTCGCGGGTTTGAAGTTTTACACTCGTCAGGGGATTAGCGCTGGTCAGCGATTATCACCTTTGGGCGCAATTGCGGTTTAAGTCGAAGATGAAGTTGGGCGGCTCAAAGCGCCCTTTACGACATGGGAACCCTCATGGAGCCTTGGTAAAGTATGCGATTACGATAATACCAAGGATCCGATTCGATAATGAAAACGGAGAAGGAAGAAGAATGGCGGTCGAAGGGACAGCAACACAACCAAGGGGCCATGGGAATAATGGTAGCGTAAAGCGGTTTAGATTTTGTGGCTAGCAGCTAATGTGCAGCGCCGAAAAGGTAAAGCCCCACGGGGGGATGACTGGGCGTTTGTTGAATCAGCCATGTCGAAGCATGGGACCAAGGAGGCTCCGCCATCTTGGAAGGATTGTCACATTATGAAGGAGTTCAAAAACTCGATCTTTTCGGTATGATCGGTCCGTCGGGGTTCAGGTCAGTTTCCATGGTGGCGGTTCAAACTCGGGTTTGAGTAATTATAAAGAACAACCAAGGTGGTAATAACCAGAGAATAATCAAGGGAATCGCGATCGGGTTACGAGTCACCAAAGGTTGAATGGTGGGAAATATCATGTGTTCACCACTAGTCTAGCGTGATAAGCTTCACAAGAGGCGTCAATCTTTGTTGAACCGGCGGTTCCCGTTATCTGCGGTGGTGGGCCTATTGTGTGGAGTAGGGAGGATCATCCGCCCGGTTGACAATCCGGGTCACTAGCTCTGTGGTGGCGCCTCGGTGGGAGGTTATAAGTTCACCAAAGTACTCATGGATGGAGAAGGTATCAATAATTTGTATTATGAGACATTCCGTCGCATGGGTTGGGATAAGAATCTAAAACCGTCCAACACTGTTTTTTCATGGTGTGGTACCGGGTAAATCGGCGTATCCGTGGAAGATCACTTTGGAAGTTGTGTTTGGTGATGAGCATGACTCTGGTCGGACATTGACCTTTGAGGTAGTAAGAATCGAGCCCGTATCATCGCTGTTTGGGACATACAAAATTCATGGCAAGGCCTTGTTATATTTTGCAGCTCAAGATGCGGGTCATAAAGGGACTATCACGGTTCATGGAAGTCAAAAATCGCGTTGGATTGGAGGAATGATCGGCTTATCTTTGGCGGTTTGTTCTGGAAGAGCTAAAGTTTTATAAGGAGAATGTTGATCCGGAATCGACCCTCTAAAGCCCTCCGGCATGACCCAACCCTGCATTTCAAACCGGTGGGAGACTAAGCTTGTTGACCTTTACTGGGATTCGTCCAGCGTTCAACATCGGCCAATCTGGATCCAAAATAGGAAAGCGCTCTCCCGAGTTCATCCGTGAGAACGGACATTTTGCATGGAAGCCTTGACATGCGGGTGTCGAGGAACTTGTGAGCACACTCTTAATATTGATCCGAAGTTTAAACCATCAAGCAATTCCTTGTCGCTTTAATGAAGAAAGGCAAAAGGCAATTGGTGAAGAAAGTAAATTTGTTGGCTGCTGGTTTTTCGTCAAGTGTTTCATCTGAATGGTTGGCTAATCCGGTCTGGTTCTTAAGAAAAACGGCACTTGGGTATGTGTGGGACTACGGACTTGAATAAGGCTTGGGTGATCCTTTGCTCTCCGTATTGATCGGATCATTGATGCACGGCGGGTTGTGGCGCTGTTTTGGATGCTTATTCAGGATATCATCGGATCGGGATGGCGTTAAGGACCGGAAGAAACCTTCATCACTCCTTTTGGAGCCTACCTATGTTTCTATGCCCTTTGGGCTCAAGATGCTCGAGCAACTTATCGGTGTTGTGGCAAAATTGTCTTCCCGATTGGGGTAATGTTCATGCTTATTGGATGACATTGTGGTAAAATCAAGAAGAAACAAGATCGATGACCTCAAGGGGCGTTTGACAATCTTCGTTTTACAAGATGATGCTTAATCCGGATAAATGTGTTTTTGGTGTTCCGACAAGCTTCTCGGGTTTACGTATCAACGGGGCATTGAGGCCCCGAGAAAAATTAAGGCAATCACATCCCTAAACGAAGTGTATCAATGATGTTGCGTCCGGGTCGGATTGCATCCCTTAGCGGTTTATCGATCGTTGGGAGAAAGGCAATTCCTTTGTATCGATGTTGAAAAAGGCGGATGATTTAAATGCGGTAGCGCAATTGGCCTTTGAGGACCTAAAAGCGGATTGGTTGAACCCCGGTTCTTAAGGTTGATCATGAGCCTTTCTTTATCGTGGCTGCCAATGCCGGCGGTGATGTGGCAAATTTGGTTGGCGTAAAAAAGCGGGAAGAATATCCGGTTCAACGACATGTATACTACATCGGAAGTCTGATCGAGTCAAAACAAGCTATCCACATTGGCGAAGTTGGTGTCGGGGTTTTTGGCGTCGAAAACTCAAGCAATATTTTCAAGGCCATCCAATCACGGTGGTTAGTTCGCTCCTTTGGGCGATATAATTCAAAATAGGAAACAAGCGGCGGGTTAAAGTGGGCAATCGAGCTGGACCCAACGGTTTAAAGTATGTACCTCGAACAGCCATCAAGTCTCGGCTCTTGTGGATTTTATCAATGGTGGACGAGCTGCAAGCAGGAAATAAACGGATTCGTCTTGGACCATTCATTTTGATGGATCCGGCGGTTGAAGGCTCGGGTGGAGTTGTCCTTACTTCCCTCGAGGGGATAAAATTTGCTATGTCCTCCCGATGTTTCCTTGTACTAAAAGCGGTAGTCTGACTTTACTCCATGGTCTCCGTGTGGCCAAAGAGATGAACTTAAGTCGAGTTCGTTGTTTGAATTCGATCTGGTGGCTCGCAAGTTTACGTCGGATTCTAAGGATCCACTCATGGCGGCTTCTGGCGTGAGGTGGATATTGTGGAGTCATTTCAAAGGGTTCGGGTTGAGCATATCGATCGGGAAAGCGGCAGCGCTTTGGCGGCTTGGATCTCGGCATAAACGGTACCTCCTAACACCTTTTAGATATCTTGCATAACCCGTCATTAAGGTGCCTCTGAAGAGATTTGGTTGTTCGGATCGGAGCTCGATTGGTGGCCGCTTTACGTTATACCAGATTGGGCGGTTCCATATCTGGCGTATATGAGCGGCGAGCTCCAAATGATAAAGTCTGGCTCGACGGATAGTCCGGGTCCAAGTCAATGGTTATTCACAATGGCGAGTTACACGATGTAGCGTTTGGCGTATTTCAGCGTTGTGTTTCTCCGGAAGAAGGCCAAAGATCCTGGGAAATTCATGAAGGGATTGTGGTCATCATGCGGTTCAAAGTCCCGTTGCAAAACTTTTCGTCATAGGTTTCTTGGTTGATAGCTCATCTTGCGGAGGATCGTAAGCGATGTGATGCTTGCCAAAAAATTCACGAGCTCATATTCCGGCTCGGGAACTACGGATGATTCCTATTACTTGGCCTTTTGCTACTTGGGGGCGATATGGTGGGACCCTTTAGCGTTCCCAGGAAAAGACCCACTGTTGGTGGCGGTTGATAAATTCACCAAGTGGGTTGAAGCGAACTGTTAGCAAGTGTGATGCACTACGGGGTTCAATTTCTCAAAAGATTATCTTCCTTTTGCTTTCCACGTATCATCACGGATAATGGTACCAACCTTTCCAAAGGTGAGATGGAGGATTTCTGGGAAGGCACCTCCGACCTAGCATCTGGCACACCCTCAATCAACGGTCAGGGGCGAGCTAATCAAGAAATTTTAAAGGGTCTTAAACCCGGCTCATGATTCCTTCGGGGCCTTGGGTTGTTGGGTGGAAGAATTACCTTGTGTTGTGGAGTATCAACACCACCCAATCGATCAACAGGTTACCGCCTTTCTTTATGGTATCGAAGGGCGGTTCTCCCAAGTGATATCGTCATGACTCGGGTTGCTAATTATGTGAAGCGGACAACGAGCAAGCTCACCAAGACCTTGGACCTGTTAGATGAACAACGGGATATGGCTCCGCTCGTCGGCGGTTTATCAACAAGATCTCTGGCGTTATCCACCGCGGGTTAGGACAAAAACCTTTCAAGAAGGTGACTTGGTGCTCGGCTCATCAGGATCGAACCGACATAAATTATCCCCCTTGGAAGGACCCTTTGTGGTCCGCAAGAACCTCCAACAGATCATACTACCTCATTGGCGTTGAGACAACTCACGCAACTCGAGGAGAGACCCGTCGGCCATGGAACATAGCTCTCCTTGCCTTATTACACTTGAGCCATAGGCTCTTTTTATTACATATTTCAACAATGTATATATTATGATCAATAAATAAATTAGCATCCTTGCTCTAAGCGGGGCCTCTGCTATTTTTCTCAAATATCCTTTGAGTTACATGGGGCGGTGACAAGCGGATACTACTTCGGCTATCAAGCCACAAAGCTTGGGAGCTTCACCCAAAGGGGCCAAAGAAATGGGATGCTATGCACAACCAAACATAGGCACCCAATGAGCACAGCTCATCATGTTTGAGGGCTTCTTGTCTCAAATACCAAGGAGTTTGAATGGACCCTTGGGGTTCGACCCACGGCTTGGAAGCTGGTATATTTACCTAAAACCGGGTTAACTGCCTTCATCAAGTAAACACCCTATCCGGTCATCCACGGCCCTCGAACATTTGGATTCTCTCATTGAGACCCTGCACTTGTCAAAGTTAAAGCGTGATTAGTTAGTTGGAGTCCATCTTAAAAGCTTTGTTAAATTTTCAACTTCGGCCTGCAGCCCACAAAACCCGAATTTGGGCTGGCAGCCCTCAAAACCTCGACTACATGGTTTTATTTGCGTTTTGCTGAATTTTATATTAAACCGATTTTCTTGGCCTGGTCGGTCATTTTATTAGCCGGTATTCTTTTAAAGGCTTGGTTTAAACCTACGTTAACAGACCTTATTCTTAAAACGGAGTTTTTAACCCGCTGGCGTTGACTACCGGTCACCGACTTAGATCATCTGGTGTGCATCATCACCGGTATGACTTACTATACAACATCGATACGATGGGGTTATACAAAATTTCAGATTTGGGTTTCCTCTTATTACAACCAAAGTTAACCAAACTAAGGGGATATTACATCACGGTATGAATCATTTCATATTTTTGGTTTGATTATCAATAAGCCCTTTTCTTGGGCATTATGACCCGTCCGTGGTAAACCTCGGACCTTTTCTTTATGCACACAGAGTTGCATATTATGATGGCATATCTGAAAAAACATGGCATTGACATGGCGGATCACGTAAAGTATCTCCTCCCCGATGGCAGCGGATCAAAATAGTTTTTTACCCTATTACAAGGCATTAAGGCCCAAAATATGGAATTGTTTCTAGCGGACGGTTTGACTTATCAACCGACTTGGGGTTAAGCTTCATCGTCGGGTTGATGTGAAGTAGATGGATCATCGGCGTTGGTTCAACCTCCTCCTCCCCATCCAATGGCGAAGTCATTGGTGGTCGATCAATCCGGGTTAAAGCACGAAGACAGCCTCTTCACTTATAAGCTCGCGGATCAGCGTCGAGGTAAGTCGCTTCGGTTGGTGGAACAAGGTTACGCCCGGAATAACAGCTTCAACCCGTTTGTTGTTTGCGTCGTAGAAGGATCGGTGCCGTCAGTTGCCCAGCCCGACTTCGCCGGAAGCGATCTCCTTGTTACCCGTTTGAGGCGTCGTTGTCAAATACTTGCCATTTTCTTGTGCCTTTGAAACCCTTGGCTATATCCGGATCAAGATCACTATCCATGCCTTAGCTTGAGTCGGTGCTAGTAAGCGCCCGCCGGGCGGGATCGCTTCAACTCTTCTATCTGTGGGGCGTCATAGATAGCGGTCACTTCCTTGATCGGTGTTGGAGCCGCATTGTCATAAAAGTGCACGATAACCCGTTGGGCCGGGTATATAGCTGTTCAATCAGCGTATCTGGACCTTGAGTTTCTTTATTCGAACCCGGATGAGCAATCCTGCCTATAGGGTTTAAAAGTTCATGTTAAGCGGCGAAAATTTCAAGCGGAATATTCATAAAGCCTTGGTACAGTGCTTACCAAATATTGCAGAGGTCATGGCGTTGACTTTGGGATTTAATCAATAAGCTCTTATCACGGTTTAGAGCTGATTTCGCCCAAGCAATCCAGCCTTTTGTATCGGTTGGCTGCTCGGACTTCAACCATTCCTTGAGCTGCTCTGTGGTGGTTAAAGCGGTTTTCAACTTCCTTGGCCTTGGTGGTTTACGCTTGTTGGGATTTCAGATTTTCTTGAATACAATTTGTGAGACTTGTTGGCTTATCTCCTGCCTTGATGAAAGCATGTTAATATCTTTGTTAAAGTCCCAAGCATCTAACCAGTTATATGCTTGGCACTTGAGCTAATCCGGATCATTTTTATGCTGATTATTGAAGTCCCAAGGATTAATACAAGTTTTAATCATGGCACTTGGGGGCTAATGTGTGTTTGATGAAATACACAAAAATCTCATAAAATCATATGGAATATACAAAGTCCTGGTTTGACTTTAGAAGACAAACGGCCCTTAGGATACAATGCAATGAAGTACATAAAAAGCAAAACTATTTACCTCCTGGCGCTCCTTCATCAGTTACTAAACGGCTTCATAATCACGGCTTGTGTAAAGCGGTTCAAAAAGGAGTGAATTCTTGGCGGAAAGATGACATAAGCTAACAAATCAGTTTCTCCTTCCCTTGTTAGCAACAAATTCGTCCTTGGCGGTGTGCTTTGATAGAGCAACGGTTTACGAGGCGGTATATCGATACCGTAACAACAACGTCATCATCTTTGGCGGGATGTTGCCATTCTAACAGGGCTTGGCGCCTTGGTAGCGAGGTTTGGCGGTTTGTTAGTCGGGCTTGGCGGATCGGTTGAGCCCGCTGTTCCTTTGTTGGACTTGGAGGGGGAGGATGTGAAGTATCAACCTCTACATTCGGTTCAACCTCGGCGGGTTAGCATCCATCTTGGTTTCCCGAGCTGTCTATAGCGACCTCGGGGTCTTCGCCATGATGCTGGGTCTTCTGGATCAACATCAACAATAGGGTTCGCTAGTCTTGGCTATCTTACTTAATGAGCCTTGGCTTTCAACATCAAAAGTTAGAATATGGTAAACCGACAAATAAAAAAACAAATTAAGGGTAATATACTTACCCGGCGAGTTTGAGAGGCGGTTGAGTGGTTGATGAACCCACACGAGTTTGTGAGGATATACCCCACGTAAACCCGGGAAGTATAACCCGGCGGACTTGGGTTTATCTGAAGAACCGGAGTCTTGGCGGTTCCCGGGACCCGTTTGGACTGGCGGTTCACGACTCATTGGTAATCCGGCGGGTGCGGAAGCGACAAGACACGGTGGAGGGCGGTTCATGAAAATGGTTCATTATAATCGATGGGCGGTTCAAGAGGAAGGCATAAGGAATATTTGTCTTACAAGGGTTAAGACACGGACTTGTATCCGGTTTGTATTAGAGATAGACTAGTCCTAATCCTAATAGGACTCTACATGTAACCGCCCTTCAACATATATAAGGAGGCGGGGCTCAAAGGACAAGCTACAAAAAACAACAATATCTGGGCTAGACACAACTAGAGGAGGCGGTTCTGGCGACTCCCTCATGATCATAATGAGACCTAGCCTCAAAAGCAGAGGGCTATTCGGATGATGTTTCCGGGGCCGACTGTCTAAATCCTGTCTTGTGTTGCGTCTCTCGATTCGCTCAACCCCTCTCAAGCTACCACATAGATCGTTGGCCTCGCGACTAAGTCCGACACTAAGGACATCGGCGGTTAATTCCCGCGGTTAAGCGCCACCGTGGGGCTCAGCGCCGCGGGGTGTTGAGTTCTTGGAGGATCTTTCATAGGGTTTTGAGAAGTTCACAGTTTTTCGGATGAAGAAGAACGGTTTGAAGAATCTACATCATCTCGATGGCAAGCATCGGAGCGTGGTGCGGCGAGATTTATTCGATCGAACAAAATCGCCGTAACCAAAGTTGGATTGATCTGCTTGGTCGCCGCTAGCGCGAAGATATAAGTTTTATCGGATCGACCGCTCGGGTCCGATCCCGAATCTGGTTTGTTTTTTTTGTCTAAAAAAATCAAGTCTAGAGGCAGCCACGGTACTACTCGTAAAGCAGATGCATCCGTCGAGGTAGTTTCTTGTTGCTAGTCCACATGAGTAAAAAAACAAGTCAAGGGTTGAAGCTGCTCGATGGTGACAAAAAGTCCAAAGAGGATATACAAAAAATCCATCATTGAGAACGGTTAATTCCGCAATTGGTAGTGTTATATGGATATCAAGTAGAGGATTAGTAATATGTATATCATTGAAAAAGGGGCCTGGCGGAGGAGGACCGATTGGTGCTCTCCCGACTTGGAGGAGGACTCGGCCGGCCGCTCCGCCTCGAGCCGCCCTCCATCGTCTTGAGCCCGGGGTCCGCATCCGGAGGCTGCCGCAATCCTCGCGGAGATGTCGTCATGCTCACCCCGCGCAGGCCGCCGGAGGCCCAGTCGAGCCACCGCCTGCATGATTCGCCGCCGCCTCGGGTTCACACCTAGCCGCACTGCGTCTCGGGCAGCCGAGGTTCACCGGCTTTGCCTTTGCCTCCGTTGACCCGCAAATCTCCCCGCTGTCTCCACCCCCCGTCGGCGTGACCGGCCGCCCGCGTTTCCGCCCCCCGGCCTGCCTCTGCGAGTGGTTGCGCTGCGGGCCTTTTTGTGCTGAACCGCCGCCCCTAACCGTCCGATGGGCGGCGCTCCGGGGTTAGCGGTGTGCCCCGCCCGCTTCTTGACTTCGCCGTTTGCAGCCCGGTGGTTGCCTTTTGCGCAATCGGTTGAGCATTGCTGCTCTGTTTTGTCGAAGTCCGGCCTTTGGAAACATGATCCTCCCTTCCTGTTGCCCTCGGTCCGCCTTTGCCGCCGGGTTGCGGGGCCGTCGACCCTTCTGCCGTGACCCCGTTGCCAAGACCCGCGTCGCCCGTGGAAAAGTTGCAAATGATGTTGAGCGGCAAATACTTATTTGAAAGGAAGTGATGTGAGGCTATGCTAGTACTAGTTCAGCGTCTCTCCTCCATCGTCGTCGGAATCGTCGGAGTTTTGGAAAGGCCATGCCTGGAACTTGATCACTTATTGATGGACCGGGTCTAACTCACGAAAAAACATAGAATATTGTACTCAAACCCTCGGTCAAAATCACCTATCTCGCCATACCAAAGGGCGAGCGGCCGTAACCAAATGATGGAATTTTTATAAAGTACAGCCTCGTCCAATCGGTTCAAAATGGTCAGATTTGCTTTGTGTTGATTACTCCATCTTGAAGATCCATTAGCAAAGCGTTGTGTGGGATTTTGAAGACATCGGGAGTCATCGTTCACGGAAGTCAAAGTTTTAGCATACCGTTACAAATCCGATTCCATCTCGGCATCACTTTTTGCTAGAAGGGCCTTGCTCCAAGTCGTCTGAGCTGCAATGCGGTTTTCCTCCTTTACCCCGGCGCCTCGTCGGTTCCCGAGCCCGACAAGACTGCCTCGCCCGGCGCTTCAAAACATCGTCACCTCCGCCCGATTCACAGCCATCGGGCCCGCGCCTCGTCCGCCGTTTTACCTGCCCGTCACCTTGAACCGCCCCAAGACCCGCGGGTTGACTCGGTTGTGTCCCCGAGCCGCCCCTCGGGCCCGTCGGTCGGCGGTGTCGGCCGCGTTCTCCCGCCGGTTTGGCTTCTAGTTGAACCGGCCTTTGAGTCAAATCCGGTGCTAACGGTCCCGCCTTGGCATATGTTACGGCGGTTTCTTGTGGGCGTGATGCGTGCGGACAAAAAGCATCTACTACTCGCTGGTAACGGCCAATTAAATTTCAGGTGCTATCTTTTCCATCTTTTCTTTTTATATATATTTTTTTCCAAAACGATTATTACGGCCTATATCTTTCTATCGGACAAGTGCTCCCTATAAAAGTGATGCCCTACTACGGACGGCGCTAGCTGTTCTCGCCGGCATTTGTGCATATCCCTTTGGTGAACGAACACAAACCACCCCCCAATCCGGACTACATCGGCAATGCAGCCGCTTTTTTCTCTTGGCGTATAACCCGATGGATATCAATTGACATATGGTGAAATCCATCAATATATTTTATATTATATATTGTTTTCTTTGAAAACAATTACTCCGACGCAAAGTTATCTAAATGCGGACCCTAAACCGCCATATTGTTTTAAAGGCCGTCGAAAATTTCCGGCTTAAAAAAAGGATTCGGTTCAAAATCCGGTTCAAGAAGGATTTATCTCTTGCAAAAAGTTAAAGGGTGCCAAAGGACTTGCTGCCATGATCGCGGTCCAAACATGGGTATCATGCCTTATTGGCTTATCATATTATTGATCACTTGGGGCTTGGTCTTCGAACCATAGTCACACCTCTTAATCGGCCTAGTGCCACAACATCACTTGGGGCTTGGTGGGTGTCGAACCAATGCAACACCTTTTGATGGCGAAAGCCCCGGATCACAGGGACATGGTCAATCGAACCAGTCCGCCTCTTGATCGGCCTAAGGCCATAGAGTCACAGGGGCTTGGTGAACTGAACCATTGCCCGCCACTTGATCGGCATAATGCCAGTTTGTTGGGGACCTGGCTGACTTGAACCATAGCTACACCTTATTGGGAGCGGTGGTGTCCGACCATGGTAACACCATCGATCGGCTCGTAAAGCCTCTTTTTGCAAGCGGTCTTATCATTGCCTTTGCTTCCATATTCTTTTCATAGCTGTTATTTACTTTTTGTTGCGTTTTTTAAACCGAATTATTAATCCGGTTCAAACTGTCAATTACAAATTGGCGGAACAGGTCAAATCTAATCCGGAGACTATCGCCGGTTTGATTCTATGTTACCATCTTATTGTGGAGTAAACGGTATTCATTAACCCGGCGACTCTCGATTACAAGTTTCGATACATGATCAAATCATAATCCGGAACTATCAGCCCGTGCGGTTTGACTCTGATGTTGACATTATATATGGTTAAACCTTTGTTACAACCCGATGCAGTTTCATCGTAAACCGGCCAGTATGAAAGGGTTATCATCACTCAAGATTGGGGTCATCACCCTTACTTCAAAAATTGGTAAACCAATGATGTGATTCAATGTCCACACTTTAAACTTGTTGTATCGAGCAGGTTGAATAAAGCATGATGATAAATTATCGGTGTTTATTAAACCGGCACCTTTAAGGCGATAATGCCCGGTATATGATGAAATTATCCGGTGTTTGTTAACCCGGCTCTGGACTATAAGTGCGTTACATATTTGGATTAGCCATTGGAATCGTAAACATAAATCATTGGGTTATATTATTCAAATAGCCAAACTTGGCTGAATTTTCATTATGATATTGAATGAATAAGGTTTTCATACCAGATTATATTATCTTGAATAAGCCAACATGGCTAGATTTTTATTATGGTTATCAATAACCAATATTATGATTGAGGTTTTCAAAGTAAACTTGGCTGGCTATTATTTCATTAATGGGTATGATTTATCCTACAATGGAGGAATAGTCGAGTCGGCAGACTTCCGACCCGGCACTTGGGGGCTACATTATTTAAGTTGAGATTATATCAAATATCAAGTCTCATGTCGCTGCAAGCATGCCATGACACTTGGGGGCTAATGCAAAGTAATTTTTTGCTCAAATTATTGAAGACCGACTCATCACATTATAATGATGGCCCTTGAAACTACCAATTGCTCCATCAGAGTTGAAGGTATAAAGCTTTTTATTCATTATATTGAAGGGTCCTTTGCTTTCATTGGTAAAGCACAAGGCTCTTAACCTTGTGGGCGTGGATTCAAGTCCATGATGGGGTTACATCATATGATGTTATTTTCATTGAAGTATATATTAAGTCCCGCTCAATATTATCTTCTTGAGGGCCCTTGGGGCTACACATCATTGCTCAAATCTACATGATTATACCTACAAAGTCCTGCTCATTATTACATAATGACCCGGCCCTTAGGGGGCTACACGGTTGAAGTTTTATGAGTATAAGACAATTACAAGTCAGTTCTTTGAAACATGACAACCCGGCACTTGGGGGCTACATAGTATGGGTATTCAGTTTTACTAGTCCTTTGGGATGAACAACATGGATTTCTTTGAAAGTGGCGTATTTATATTGAAGCAAAGTCTTAAGCCACCACTTTGTTCGCTCAAAGACTTGGGGGCTACAAGTGATAGGTATGTAAGAGTATATTTTCAAGCTGGATGTTAACTACAAGTGATAGTGATAAACCCGGCGTTCTATGTCCTTAAACTGAAGATTGGATGAGTATTTCAAGGACCGATATTGTTTTTAAGCATTGGGAGCTGAATCAAAGGTTATTCTTCACAATATATTTTCTATGAAAACCAATGTCAACAAGTTGATTATGAAGCTGGCCTATTAAACGGATTTTCTAGAAGGAGAAATGACAAAATTTAAGGATGATCGGATGCGGTTTACAAAATTCTTAACCGGACATAATCTGTCAAGTTTGTTCTTGTGTTTATTTCACGGGATCTTTAACATGGATAAATCCAAATAAGCGGGGGGCTAATGTCGGGGATAACCGGCGTAAACCGGGGAAGTATAACCCGGCGGACTTAGCGGTTTATGAAGAACCGCAGTCTTGGCGGTTCACGCGACCGTTTGGACTCGGTTCACGACTCATTGGTAATCCGGTGGCGGGTGCAAGCAACAAGACACGGAGCAGGGGTTCATGAAAACTGGTTCATTATAATCGATGGGCGGTTCAAGAGGAAAGGCATAAGGAATTTTTCTTACAAGGAGTTAAGACCGGACTTGTATCCGGTTTGTATTGAGATAGACTAGTCCTAATCCTAATAGGACTCTACATGTAACCGCCCCTTCAACATATATAAGGAGGAAGGGCTCCCCAAAGGGGACAAGCTACAAGCAAACAACAATATCTAGGGCTAGACACAACTAGAGGAGAGCGGTTTGGCGACTCCTCATGATCATAATGAGACCTAGCCTCAAACAGCATGTAGGGCTATTGCGGATGATGTTTCCGGGGCCGGCTGTCTAAATCCTGTCTTGTGTTGCGTCTCTCGATTCCCTCAACCCCTCTCAAGCTACCACATAGATGAGTTGGCCTTGGACTAAGTCGACACTAAGGACATCGGCGTGTTAATTCCCGACAAGTTGGAAGAAGCCGTTTAATTGGGGCGGTTGAGAGGGCATCAAAAGAAACCTTCGGAGGTAACATTTTTCGGAGAACAAGTCACCTCGGGCCGCGTTTCGGGTTGGCGTATCAGCTAAACCGGATGGCGTGATTTGTTGACCGCTATGCGGGTTGTGCGGCGTTCTCCAACTTTTGTGTCTCCAAAAAAATTTTGGATCCAAATGAGCAGCGGGGTGAGATTGTTTTACTTTCCGGGACTGTGGGAATTCTTTGAACTACAAGATCTGAATCGGAAGAAAGAAGGATTACCTCAACATGTTACGCATGGCTGGCCTCGGCATCATCCAGGAATAGTAATTGTCAATAAGAAGAGCGAAAAAGGAACCAAGTGAGTCAAGTTCTACCTCCGGGTCGATTCTTCATCTTCGGTGGATCGGAAGACTTGGTGGTTTTCTTCTTGCCGCTTTCTTGGTGGCCTTGGTCTTTTGCGAGGCGGGCGGTTTAGTCCGTTTCAAAAGGTTGTTAGCCTGAAATTAAGACAAGGAAAGGTTAGTACAGTCAATATGGGCGAAGTCAAAAGTATTTAGATGAACTTTATCGCTGGCGGTTTATTGGAGGCATAAAATGGAGCCAACCGGTTTGGCTACATGCGAATCGGTTCATCAAGCATTTTCTTCACCGATTATAACTTCAAGATCGGTTATTACTATTTCTGATATCGTTGAGGTCTTTGACATCACCGGTATATTCATGCATCAATCGGCGGCGACTTGAAGGTAAAATGCCCCAAGAAACCCCAGCGGACAAGATCAATGCCGGTTAATCCGTCGCCATCGAGCCGGGCTTGGCGAGTTGAGGTGCAAAATTCTTCCGTTCGCAGCGGTGGCGTAAAGGTAATGGGTGGCCGTTGCTAAGCGGTGAGGGCGATAACCCGGCAAAATTTTCTCCATCGAGGCGTTTCGGCGGTAAAACCAGGTCGATTCAATCTTTAGGATGGCTATGATGTTTTGAGGAAGTCAACTTCTTTCCTTTTACGAATTGAAGCCCGTAAGCTACGTTTGGGACCATCGAGAATTCCGTGGGCGGTTCAAATGAAAGAAGTCGAAATAGCTCCCGGTCGGCTCTTCTTGAAGATAGACTTCAGAATACTTGAAATTGCATATATTGGACCCGAGTTGGGACCAATATCTTGCGGATGGAGTTAAGCTTGCGAGGACATCCGGAAATTTTTTATCCGGGGACTGAATCCCGGTCTAAGTGTTGCATAAAAACAATCACCTCTCCTTCTTGAGGTTCGGTGGACATTCGATTCGAACTTGCGATGGAGAACCCTTTTGAGGCTAAAACACCGGTGGTGACATAACCGTTGATTTGTGTTTCCGTGATCGGGGGAACAATTGCAACATAAATTGTTGCCATTCGGAAGGGGGAAAGGAAAAACAAGTGCGGTTTTACAATTTACGGTTTAAGGTGTACAATTCAGTGTTAAACTAGAAAAATACTATCAAGGTTATTGGTGGTTTAAGAGGGCTAATGATATATGGCGGATTGGCTATCAAGGTTAAACCGCCCATGCGAAGGGCCAAGATTCAAAATTTTTAAGTGTTAGCGAAACAGGTTTCCACAATGCTCAAATTTATTTGGATCTAACTTTTCGTAAAGCAATTTTTCTATGATCTCTAAAGGCGTTAAGCGAAGCGGGGAAGGTCGTATATTCTCTGAGAAAGAAAGGAAGATCTGCTAGCATTAAAATGGATGAATAACTACCATGAGATCTACTTGCTATTGGATCAAAACTAACGGAAGGAAGGGCGAAGAGGAAGAATGAAGCTTCAGATGAGCTCGCGAACCCTAAACATAGATCTAAACATGAAGGAAAGAAACTTACCACTGAATTTTCTGCGGAGGGTCGACGAGTTTCGATGCAAGTTGATCCGGCCTTTTCGATCCAGTTCTCAAGGTCGAGATGGGACTTGAGCTTAGGCGTCCAGGAAGAAGAACCGAAGGGGAAGAAGGGCCCTCGGGCCTTATTTATAGGAAAAATAAATGGCGGTGCGGAATCAAGAACTGAAGGGGATGGGTTGCGCCTCGATTTTAGGATAGCCATTAAGTGAAGGAATCGTTTTATATAGAGATGATGTCATGATGGACCGTTCTGTGTTACGAAGATGGCGTCCGGCGGTTTACAAAATTCTGAGAGAAGACAATATGGCGGTTCCGAAAATACAAGGGGCGCCTACAAGATATCTTTGAAGTATTGAAGATTGACATGAACAAATTCAAATCAATGGGGCCTAATGTTGAGGATATAGCTCTGAGTTAAACCGGCCGGAGGGCCGTTCACCCCTCTATGTTGAAGCCATGAAGATCCGGAAAGATGGCGTTTTACTAACAAGCTTAGAAGCCCACAGCCAAAAAGCGGATTAGGGCCCATAGTGGTAAGGCCATGACTATTAAACTTGTAATATAAGTTAGGAAAGGAGGGCCGGCGGACACTTTGTATGAGTCGGCCTCGGGGCTCATGAACCGGCGGCATCAACTTTGTGTATATAAAGGGGCGACCCGGGCGGTTCGGGGACAAGGGACAACAACTTCGAGACTCGAGCAAGCATATTTCCTCCCGGACGAAACAATCAATCCCATTACAACTAGGCGTAGGCTTTTACCTTCATTGAAGGGCGAACTAGTATAAGCTCCGTGTCCCTTGTCGGTTTAACCCCTTCAAGCTAACCCGTTGGGATGGCTCCACGACTTAGTCCTTTCATGAGGACATCGGCGTGTTAATTCCACGATAGTTGGAGCCCAGGTGGGGCTTCCCGCGATGGTGTCGAGTTCTTGAAGGGCTGCTGAAGGACTTAAAGTGCGTGATCGGCGGATGACCAAAAATCGTCGCCAAGCTCTATCGGCGCGAAGGATGGGGCCCAGGCGGCTCGATCAAATCTGGGGTCCCCCGGTTTACCCGAAAGAAAGGAAGAGAACCCCGGCAGAGGATAATATGTTGCCGAGTTCAAGGACCGGGCCATTAATGGGGTGATTCAATAGCCTTAAAGGGGAACGAGAATTTTCCAAACCGGGTTTGACAAAGAAAGGGGTTTTCAAATCGGGAAGAATTCTTCAATCGCCCCAAGTTATCCGGGAGGATGAAGATTACAGCTCATCAATGGGCCAAATGTTGGATATGGGGACGGGGGAGGGCGTTTCAACCCCCTTGTTAGCCAGAAAGATCCGAGAGGAACCGGCTTGCCCGCCCGGGAAAGGGCCTTTCCGCCTTCTAATTCCTTGAAAGTTTAAGGGCCCGCGGCCTTAACGGCTCGCCACCGACAGGGTCAGGTTATAAGGCAAGGGTTGAGGAAAGCACTTTGGAAAGACTTCACGATATGTTGGAGGAACACCCCATTTTTAAAAATCTGGCTTTCCTCATAGGGAAAGTTAAGGCCCTTTTGCCTTTAAAACCCAAGCACCCATGTCCATTGTTCTAGATGCTTGTTTCAAGGAAGGAGCCACCTCATTGGGCGCCGGTTTGGTTTTAACTGTCCGAAGGATTAAGTGGTAAGCGATTACAACCGGGAGCCAATTGCCGAAGTCATCGATAATTGGGCGGTCGCGCCACGAAGAATGGGAACCCTCATGGCAGCCTTGGTAAAGTAGCGATTCGATAAACCAAGGTCCGTTTAATAATGAGAAACCGGGAAGGAAAGGAATGGCGTAAGGGGCCCGGGACAACCAAGGGGTGGGAATAATGGCAAAGGGATTCGATTTTTGGAACGCAATGTGCACGCCGAAAGGAAACCGCCCCCCGGGCAGAATCAGCGTTTGGAATCAGCCCCGCGCTGGGACCGGAGGCCCGCAAGCACCCGAAGGAGTCAAAATGGGAGTTCAAAACTTAAACCCATGACGGGGGGGTTTGGCAGCCGGTTTCCATGGTGGCGGGCGGTTCAAACTGGGTTTCTGAGGGCAATAACCAAGGTGGAATAACCCCAAGAATAATCAAGGAATCGCGCAAGGGTTCCGAGTACCCAAAGCGTTGAATGGGGGCGATTTGGCACCACAGCGCGGTGATCAACTTCAAAGAGGGCGAGCGTTAACCGCAGTTCCACGTATCCGGGTCGGAATAGCCATTGTGGGGATAGGAGGATCATGCCGGTTGAAACCGGGGCCCAAGCCGTGGTGGCGCCTCGTGGGAGGTTATAATTCACCAAATTACCATGGATGGAGGAAGCGCAATATTTTATTTGGACATTCACCAGGGGTTGTGTAAAACTTAAACCGCCCAACAGTTTTTCAGGTGTGGTCTGGAAAATCGCCATCCGGTGGTAAGTCGTTTGAAGTTTTTTGGTAGAATGCTCTAGGCCAGACATTGACCTTGAGGTAGTAAGAATAGAGCCCGGATTAGGTGTTTGGGCGGCCCGGCTTATTCAAAATTCATGGCAAGGCCTTGTTATAATTTCAGCTCAAGATGCCGGGTCTAAAGGGCTTGGTTCAGGAACAAAATTCATTGGAGGGGTTCGTTATGCCGACGGTTTGTCATTAAGGCAAATTTTTAAGGAGAAGTTGACCGGGAAGCCCTCCAAGAACCCCCAGAGCTGAAAGATTTAAACCGGCCGACAATAATTGGACCAGAGGGGAAAAAGCGTTCAAGACGCACCAACGGCCAAAATGGAAAGGGTACGAAAGTGGAACGAATTTTTGCTGGAAGCCCCGAATGCCGTGTCCGGGGAATCCGGGCCCTTTAATAGATCCGGTTTAAAAGTCAACAACCTTCGGTTTAATGAAGAAAACCAACTTGGTAAGATAGCCCGCCGTTGGGGTTTTAGTCAAGGTTTCATCCCAATGGTTGGTAATTTGGCAAGAAAACCAAGGGTGGTATACACGGATTAATAAGGTTCCCGCGATCCTTTCTCCCGCGTTATGATCATTGATGCGACGGTGTGAGCCCGAGTTTTTGGAGCTTACGTATCTCGTGTGGGTTAGCCAGGGGAAGAAGTTCATCCCCTTTTGACCTTCGCTAGTTTCTATGCCCTTTGGGTAAAGTTCCAACTTATAAGCGTTCAAAATTTTTAAGAGACAATTTCTGCATGGGTGACATTGTTAAAACCGAAAAGGAAAACCGATCAGCCTCAAGGAGACGTTTGAAATTTGTTTAAAGAGATGCTTAATCCGGAAAATTGTTTTGGTGTTCCGAGCAAGCTTTTTTCTTATCCAAAATTAGGCAACCTAAAATTAAGGCAATCAATCCCGCTAAAGGGTATCAATGATGTTCGGGTTGCAGGGGTTGCCCCTTAGCCGGTTTTGCTTGGGAAGAAGGCAAATTTTTGAGAGTTGAAAAGCGGATATTTCCCTCGAGGACGCAGCCAAGCCTTTAGGTGCGGCAGTTGGTTGAACCCGCTTAGCCCCATTACATGGGCCTTGGTTATAGGGTGCCAATCCCGAGCTCGGTGGAATTGTGGTTGAGCGGAACCAAGGAAACCTTAAGACCGTTTAACATCGCAATCCGATCGATAAAACAAGCTATCCACTTGGGTGGTTGGTTTACGGGTTTTTTGGCAAAAAACCAAGCTATTTTAAGGCCTAATAAGGGTTGGGTTTGTTTATTAATTCAAAACAGGAAGCCGCGGGTTGTGGGCTGAGTTGGACCCAAGGTTTAAAGTATGACCAAAAGACAAGCTGGCTCTTTGGATTTTACAATGTCACCGGCTCAAGCCCGAAGATAAACCGTAAAGTACCGCCATTCATTTTGATGGATCCATTTGGAATCGGGGAGCCTTATCCCTCAGGGGTAAAATTTGTATGTCCTCCGTTGTGTTTTTTGTCCAAGCAGCCGGTTAAGCTTTATCCATGGCCCTGGCCAAAGAGAAATTAAGTCAATTCGGTTTCGAATTGATCCTGGTCAGCTTTTATTTGGGATTTGGATCCCTAGGCGGCCAGCTGGGGGAATTTATGGATTTAAAAAAGCGGAAAAAGAAAGCAGGCTTTGATTTTGGTTGAAACCGCCTCCTCACCTTTTTGATATCTTGCTAACCCGTTAAGGGCTGAAGGGATTTTTGTACCGGGAGGTACGGTCAAACGTATACCAGATTGACGGTTCCATATCCCATTGGCCGGGGAAGTTGTAAAGTTGGCTCGATAGATATCCGGCCCCAATCAATGGTTATTCCTGGCGTTACAAACCCAGAAGGCCGGGGATTTCAGCGCGTGTTTCCCAAAAGGCCAAAGTCCTCGGAAATTATAAGGGAGGGTCAAGCCGGGTTAAAGTTCCCGTTGAAAATTTTTTTATGGTTGGGTTTAGCTTGGGGGAGGATCCTACTTACTTGAAAAATTCAGCGGCTATTTTCCGTAAACCGGATGATTCCTATTTTTGGCCTTTGCTACTTGGGGGTTGATTGGTGGCCCTTTAAACGTTTGGGAAAGGACCCACCTTTGGGGCGCTTGATAAATTCACCAAGTGGGTTGAAGGGTTGCAAGGGTGAGGCTGACGGTTAATTTTCAAAAAGTTACTTCCCTTTTGGTTTCCCAAACCGGATAAGGTCCCCTTTAAAGGTGGATGGAGGATTAGGGACATCCGTTGCCTCATCCGTGGGCACACCTCAATAATGGTCAAGCGGCTAATCAAGTTTTAAAGGGTTTAAACCCTGTAAACCTTTGGCGACCCGGGTTTTGGGGGAAGAATTATTCTGGTTGTGGGTATCAACCCACCCCAATCGTCAAAGGTTACAGCCTTTCATGGTATCGGCGAGGCGGTTCTCCCAAAAATTACGCCATATCGCCCGGGCTAATTATTTAACGGCCGCAAACTCCCAAGGGAGACCTTTAGTAAAAGGAAGGCCCCTGTGGGGGGTTTATCAACAAGTTACATACAAGGGTTAGGACGAATTTCAAAAGGTACTTTTCCCTTTCCAGATCACCGAATGACAAACCTTTGGGAAGGATTTGTGGAGAAGAAGCACAACGGCTTACCTAGCCTCGGCAACCCCAATCCCAGGAGGAGGCGGCCATGGAAATACTTCCCGCCTTATTCCTTGGAGCCAAGGTTTTTTATGAAATTTCACTGTTTATTATACAAAAATAAATTAGCTCCTTGTCTGGGGCCTTCCCATTTTTTCTCAAATACCTTTGATTAATGGGGCCAAGACAAACGAGCTCCGTTAAACCGATAGCCCAAAGCTTGGGGTTACACCCAAGGGGCCAAAAGATCCCGGGTTAGACAAATTTCAAGTTACTTGGGGGCTTTTGGTCAAAACCAAGGAGTTTGAAGGACCTTTGTGGTACGACCCACCTTGGGATATTTACCTAAACCCGGGTTAACCTCCCATCAAGAAGACACCATCCATCTCCCCGGCCTTAACATTTGAAAGCTTATCATTAGACCCTGATTGTCAAATTAAATTGATTTGTTAGGGGGTCCATTTAAAACTTTGTTAAATGGTTCAACTCAAAACCCCTACAGCCCACAAAGCCCTGAATTGGGGCCTGCAGCCCTCAAAAAGCCTCGCTACAGGTTTTAATGCTTTTGCTGAATTTATGAAACCGTTGGCCTGGTATATTTTATTACCCGTATTCTTTAAACCCTTGGTTTTAAACACCCTCGCTTATTTAAAACCGATTTGTTAAGGGTTTGTAACCCCACCAAATTTGATCACCTGTGCACACACCCGATGCTTACTAAAACTCAAACTGATGGGGTTTAAAAAGAATTTTTTGGGTTTTCACCCTTATTTCAATCAAATAACCAGCCAATAAACAGGGATATTACATCACAAATGAATCATTTCATATTTTTTACGGTTTGATTATCAATCAGCCCTTTTTGATTATGACCCGCGGTAAACCGCCGACCCCTTTTTTTTACACACCGAGTTGCATATTATGATGGCGATATCTAAAACAAATTGGCATTGACATGGCGGATCACGAAAGTATCTCCTCCCCACGATGGCCAGATCAAAATAGTTTTTGCTACCCTATTACAAGGCATTTAGAGGCCCAAAATATGGAATTGTTTCACAATGTATGGCCGACGATCAACCGACTTGACGGATTAAGCTTCATCACGGGTTGATGTGAAGTAGATGGACTATCCCGTTGGTTCAACCTCCTCCTCCCCATCCAATGGCCGTAAGTCATTGGTGGTCCAAATAACTGGTCTAAAGCTCTGGAAGACAGCCTCTTCACTTATAAGCTCAGCGGATCAACGCTGTGCGGGCGTGTGCACGGATTGGCGGAACAAGGTTCTCGTACTTCAGAATAACAGCTTCAACCCGCTTTGTCGCTTATGCGCTATAGAAGGATCGGTGAACTGCTAGATTCGCTTCTTCCCGCCAATCGACTCGCCAGAGGACGATTCCCTTGTTACCCGCTTGAGGGCTGCTGTCAAATACACGCTTTTCTTGTAATCGGGAAACCCTTGGCTATATCAGCCGGATCAAGATCAGCTATCCATGCCTTGGCTTGAGTCACATAGTAAAGCGCCAGCTCGGCATTGGTCGCTTCAACTCTTCTATCTCGCTGAAGCGCCATAGATAGCTAGTCCAGCGTGTCCTTGATCGTGGTTGGCGCCACATTGTCATAAGAAGTGGCGCAGATAACTCGCTGGACGCCGGTATATAGCTGTTCAATCAGCGATACGCCGCCTTGAGTTTCTTCCAGATATCGTAATACGTATGAGCAATGCGTCGCTTTTAGCGATTTAAGAAGTTCATGTTAAACCGCGAAAATTTCAAAGCGGAATATTCATAAAGCCTTGGTAAATAGTGCTTACCAAATATTGCAGAGGTCATGGCATTGACTTGGCGCTTTAATCCAGAAGCTCTTCCGTCAAGTTTAAGAGCTGATTCTGGCTTCCGCCCGCTTCGCCAAAGAATCCAGCCTTTTCAAGATCCCGCTTGGCCTGCTCTGCATTTGAACCATTCCTTGAGCTGTTCTCAGGTGGTTAAGGCGGTTTTCAACCTCGCCCTTAGCCTTGGTGGTTTTCGCTTGTTGGGATTTCAGATTTTCTTGAAGGTCAGCAATTTGTGAGACTTGTTGGCTTATCTCACTCTGCAACATGAAGAGAGCATGTTAATATTCTTTGTTAGAAGTCCCAAGCATCTAACCAGCTATATGCTTGGCACTTGGGGCTAATGTGGATCATTTTTATGTTGATTATTGGAGTCCCAAGGATTAATACAAGTTTTAATCATGGCACTTGGGAGCTAATGTGTGTTTGATCAGAATACACAAGGAAATCTCATAAAGTACAAGATGGAATATATAAAGTCCTGGTTTGACTTTCTAAAGACAAACCGCCCTTGGGGGATACAATGCAATGAAGGTACATAACAAAGAGCAAAATTGTTTTACCTCTAGCGCCCTTCTTCATATTTACTAAACCGGCTTCATAATCATGGCTTGTGTAAAGCCGGGTTCAAGAAGCCGGAGTGAAGTTCTTGAGCGTAAAGATCGCATATAAGTCGACAAATCAGTTTTCCTTCCCTTGCTCATAGCAGCAAATTCGCTCTTGGCAAAGTTGTGCTTTGATAGAGCAACCGTTTACCAGGCGGTATATGCGTACAAAGAATAACAACGCTCATCATCTTTGGCCGGACTCGATGAATTGACATTCTTAATGTGGCTTACGCCTTGGTAGCAGTGGTTTGGCGGTTTGTTAGTTGGTCTTGGCGGATCAAAAGCTTGAGCCTCTACTGCTCCATCGTTGGACTTGGAGGGCAGGAGGATGTGAAGTATCAACCTCTACATTCGGTTCAACCTCAAGGGTTAGCATCAAGATCTTGGTTTTCCTCGCAGAGCTATCGATAGCGATTTTAGGGTCTTCGCCATGATGCTCGAGTCTTCTCCGGATCAACATCAACAATAGGGTCGCTGGTCTTGGCTTTCTTACTTAATCGAGCCTTGGCACTACAACATCAAAGGTTAGAATATGGTAAACCGACAAATAAAAGAAACAAATTAAGGAGTAATATACTTACCAAATGGACGAGTTTGAGAGGAGGCAACCGAGTGAGTTGATGAACCGCCGCATTTAATTGGAAGAAGCCTCGTAATTCGGGTCGACGGATTGAGAGGGCATCTCGAAGAAACCTTTCAGAGGATAACGCTTTTCAAGAGAACAAGTCACCTCTCGACAACGCTTCCGGTTGGCGATCAGCTAAACCAGATGACGGATTTGTCGACCGCTATGCCGGGTTGTGCGACGTTTCTCCAACTTGTTGTGTCTCCAAAGAAAATTTTCGCATCCAAATGAGCAAGGGGTGAGATTGTTTTACTTTTCGGATCGTAGGCGCGAATTTTTGAACCGTACAAGATCTGAATCGAAGAAAGAAGGATTACCTCAAGATCTTCTCGCATGGCTGGCCTCAAGATCATCCCGGGAATAGTAATTGTCAATAAGATGAACGTAAAAGGAACCAAGTGAGTCAAGTTCTACCTCGTGCCTCGATTCTTCATCTTCCGCGGATCAAGACTCGGTGGTTTTTCTTGCCACCTTTCTTGGTGGCCTTTGGTCTTTGCACGAGGAGCCCGGCCAGCTTTAGTCCGCTTTCAAAAGGAGCTGTTAGCCTGAAATTAAGACAAGGGAAGGTTAGTACACACCAATACGGACGCAAATCAAGAAAGTATTTAGATGAGCTTTATCACGGGCGGTTTATTGAGACGCAAAATGGAGTCAACCCGGTTTGGCTACATGCGTAGATCGATACATCAAGCATTTTCTTCACCGATTCAAGAAGTTCAAGATCGGTTATTACTATTTCGTGATATCGTTGAGGGTCTTTGACATCACCAAGATATTCATGCATCAACCGGTGGCGGCTTAAAGGTAAAATGCCCCAAGAAACCCAAAGAGCGACAAAATTAATGCCGCTTAATCCGCGGGCCATCGAGCCCTAGAGCTTGGCGGTTGAGGTGCAAAATTCTTCCGCTCTGGCGACGGTCAAGTTTAAAGGTAATGGGTGGTTGTTGCTAAGCCGTGAGGGCGATAACCCGCAAAGGATTTTCTCCATCAGGCAGTGTTCGCAGAAACCAGGTCCGATTCCAATCTTTAGGATGGCTATGATGTTTTGCATGAGGGAAGTCAACTTCTTTCCTTTTCTGAATTGAAACGCCGCCAAGCTCGTGTTGGGACCATCTGAGAATTCCAGACGGGCGTTCAAATGAAAGAAGTCCCAAATAGCTCCACGGTCGGCTCTTCTTGAAGATAGACTTCAGAATCACTTGAAAGTTGCATATATTTGACATGTAGTTCGACCAATATCTTGGATGGAGTTGAAGCTTCATGAGGACATCCCGGAAAATTTTGATCCCATGACTGAATCCTCGGTCTAAGTGTTGCATAAAACAATCACCTCTCCTTCTTGAGGTTCGTGACATTCGATTCGAACTCGCCAAAGGAGAACCCTTTTTGAGGCTAAAACACCAAGCAGACATAACTGCTGATTTATGCCTGATCCAGACGGAACCCAATTGCAAGCATAGATTGTTTCGCCATTCCTAAGGGGGAACCGAAAGGAAAACAAGTGCCGTTTTACAATTTACGGTTTAAGGTGTACAATTCAGTGTTAAACCAGAGAAAATACTATGCAAGGTTCAGTTTGGCGGTTTAAGATAGGGCTAATGATATATGGCGAATTAATTACCAAAGGTTAAACCGCCTATAGGCGTATGGGCCAAGATTCAAAATTTCGCTAAGTGTTGATGTAAACAGGTTTCACACAATGCTCAAATTTATTTGGATCTACCGCACATCTGTAAAGCAATTTTTTCTATGATCTCTAAAGGCGTATAAGAGTGGAAGGTCGATATTCTACGTAAGAAAAGGAAGATCTGCTAGCATTAAAAATGGATGGAATAACTACCGCATGAGATCTACATCGCTATTGGATCAAAACTACCACGGATGTAGGAAGGATTAAGAGGAAGAATGAAGAACTGCATGATGAGCTCATGAACCCTAAACATAGATCTAAAGATGAAGGAAAGAGGAACTTACGATCGTAGATTTATCATGGAGGGGTGCGACGTGTTCTCGATCTCGCTTCAAAGTTGATGCAGCTGCCTTTTGTCGATGCAGTTTCAAGGGTCATGGACGGCAAGGGAGCTTCAGAGCTTATGTCCGCGAGGAAGAAGAAGGCATGTATGAAGAGAGAGAAGGGCCTCAGCCTTATTTATAGAGGAAAGAATAAATGGCAAAGTGCGAGAATCAAGGAGCCCGGGCGGCAGAGTGGGTGCGCCTGTCACCGATTTTCAAGATAGCCATTAAGTGAAGGGAATCGCTTTATATAGAGATGATGTCATGATGGACCGTTGCTGTGTTCAAGATGACGCCACGGGCGGTTTACAAAATTTACAGGAGAAGACAATATGGCGGTTTATTTAAAATACAAGAGGATGCCTACAAGATATCTTTTGAGTATTGAAGATTGACATGAACAAATTCAAATCAACTGGGGCCTAATGTTGAGGATATAGCTACGAGTGTAAACCGCCAGAGGGCCCGGTTCACCTCGACTATGCGCAAGCCCATGAAGATCCGTAAGATGGCGTTTTACTAACAAAGCTTAGAAGTCCACAGCCCAAAGGCGGATTAGGGCCCATAGTGGTAAACCGCCATGACTATGTAAACTTGTAATATAAGTTAAGAAAGGAGAGACCGAGCTTAACACTTTGTATGAGTCGGCCTCGGTTTCAGAGACCGCCAAGGCCAACTGTTATATAAAGGATCACCCGGCGTGTTCAGGACAACGGACAACAACTCGAGACTCAGCGTGATTTCGGCCCTCGACATCGAAACCCAATCAATCCCATCACAACTAGATGTAGCCTTTACCTTCATAGAAGGGGCTGAACTAGTATAAACTCCCGTGTCCCTTGTCCGTTTAACCCTCAAGCTAACCCGCTATGATGGCTCCACGACTAAGTCCTTTCATGAGGACATCCGACGGTTAATTCCACGGATATCACCAAAACACATAACTCATAATACAAATCGCCATCGAACGTTGTTAAGGACCCTACGGGTTCGAGAACTATGTAGACATGACCGAGACACATCTCCGGGTCAATGACCAATAGCGGAACCTGGATGCTTATATTGGTTCCTACATATTCTGCAAGATCTTTATCGTCAAACCGCAATAACAACATACGCTATTCCCTTTGTCATCGATATGTTACATTTGCCCGAGATTCGATCGTCGGTATCGCCATACCTAGTTCAATCTCGCTATCGCAAGTCTCTTTATTCGCTCCGAATGCATCATCTCGTAATTAACTCATTAGTCACATTGCTTGCAAGGCTTAGTGATGTGCATTATCGAGAGGGCCTGCAGATACCTCTCCGATACTCGGAGTGAAAAATCATAATCTCTATCTATGCCAACCCAACAAGCACCTTCGAGACACCAGAGAGCATCTTTATAATCACCCAGCTTATGTTGTCATGTTTGATAGCACACAAGGTGTTCCTCCTAGATTCGGAATTGCATAATCTCATAGTCGAGGAATATGTATAAGTCATGAGGAAAGCAATAGCAATAAAACTTAACGATCATTATGCTAAGCTAACGGATGGGTCTTGTCCATCACATCATTCTCTAATGTTGTGATCCTGCTCATCAAATGACAACACATGTCTATGGTCGAAACTTAACCATCTTTGATTAACGAGCTAGTCAAGTAGAGGCATACTAGGGACACTCTGCTTTGTCTATGTATTCACACAAGTACTAACTTTCCGTTAATACAATTCTAGCATGAATAATAAACATTTGTCATGATATAAGGAAATATAAATAATAACTTTATTATTGCCTCTAGGGCATATTTCCTTCAGCCTCCCACTTGCACTAGAGTCAATAATCTGGATTACAAAGCAAAGGATACTAACACCCATGGAGTCTTGGTGCTGATCATGTTTTGCTTGTGGAAGAGGCTTAGTCAAACGGTTCTGAATATTCAGATCCATATGTATTTTGCAAACCCTATGTCTCCTCCTTGACTTGATCGTGGATGGAACCTGCGCCTCATGATGTGTTTGGTCTTTTGTGAAATATGGATTCCTTCGCCAAGGCAATTGCTCCAAAGATTGTCACAAAAGATTTTCATTGGACCCGATGCACTAGGTATTACAGCTAGATAGGATATGAACTCCTTCATCCGCATCTTCATTTGCTGCTTCCGGCAAGCATATGTACTCGCTTCACACTAGATCCCGCCACGACGCCCGCTTGGAACCGCACCAACCGACAGCTCCACCATTCAATATAAACGTGATCCGGTTTGTGACTTAGAGTCATCTGATCGCTGTCAAAGCTTGCATCGACGTAACCATTTACGCATAAGCTCTTTGTCACCTCCATAAATGAGAAACATATCCTTAGTCCTTTTAAGGTATTTCGATGTTCTTGATCATTGTCCAAAGGATCCACTCTTGAATTACTTTGGTACCTCCCCGCTAAACTTATAGCAAGGCACACATCAGGTCTGGTACATAGCATTGCATACATGATATAACCTATGGCTAAGGCATAGGGAATGACTTTCATTTTCTCTATCTTCTATAGTGGTTGGGCATTGAGTCCCACTCAACTTCACACCTTGTAACATGTAAGAACCTTTCTTTGATCGATCCATTTTGAAATTCTTCAAAACTTTATCAAGGTATGTGCTTTGTGAAAGTCCAATTAAGCTGCCTTGATCTATCTCTATAGATCTTGATGCCCAATATATAAGCAGCTCCACCGAGGTCTTTCGTTGAAAAATTCTTATTCAAGTATCCTTTATGCTATCCGAAATTCTATATCAATTCCAATCAACAATATGTCATCCACATCTAATATCAGAAATGCTACAGAGCTCCCACTCACTTTCTTGTAAATACACGCTTCTCCAAAAGTTTGTATAAAACCATATGCTTTGATCACACTATCAAAGCGTATATTCCAACTCCGAGAGGCTTGCACCAATCCATAAATGGATCGCTGGAGCTTGCACGCTTTATTAGCACCTTTAGGATCGACAAAACCTTCTGGTTGCATCATATACAACTCTTTCTTAAGAAATCCATTAAGGAATGCAGTTTGACATCCATTAACCAAATTTCATAATCATAAAATGCGACAATTGTTAACATGATTCGACAGACTTAAGCATCGCCACGAGTGAGAAGGTCTCATCGACTCAACTCCTTGAACTTGTCGAAACCTTTCGCAACAAGTCAAACTTTGTAGACAAGAACATTATCGCATCGCCGGTCTTCTTCTTGAAGATCCATTTATTCTCTATGGCTTGCCGATCATCGAGCAAGTCAACCAAAGTCCACACTTTGTTCTCATACATGGATCCCATCTCAGATTTCATGGCCTCAAGCCATTTCATGAATCTGGCTCATCATCACTCTCATAGTTCGTAGGTTCATCATGGTCTAGTAACATGACTTCTAGAACAGGATTATTGTACCACCTGGTTCGTGCACTGCATTCTGATTGACCTACGAGGTTCGGTAGTAACTTGATCTGAAGTTTCTTGATCATCATCATTAACTTCCTCACCGATTGGTGTAGGCATCATCGAACTGATTTTTGTGATGAACCATTTTCCAATTCGAGAGAAGGTACAACTACCTCATCAAGTTCTACTTTCCTCCCACTCACTTCTTTCGAGACAAACTCCTTCTAGAAAGGATCCATTCTTAGCAACAAATGTCTTGCCTTTGGATCTGTGATAGAAGGTGTACCTGTCACAGTTTCTTTTGGGTATCCTATTTAGATGCACTCTCCGATTTGGGTTCGAGCTTATCAGGTTGAAGCTTTTTCATGTAAGCATCGATCCCCAAACTTTAAGAAATGACAGCTTAGGTTTTTGGCAAACCACAATTCATATGGTGTCGCCTCAATGGATTTAAGTGCCCTATTTAACGTGAATGCAACCGCCTCTAAAGCATAACCCCAAAACGATAGTGTTAAATCGTAAGAGACATCATAGATCGCACTATATCTAATAAAGTACGGTTACGACGTTTCGACACACCATTACACCGTGGTGTTCCTGTGGTGTGAGTTGTAAACTATTCCACATTGTCTCAAATGAAGACCAAACTCAGAATCAAATATTCGCCTCGCGATCGATCGAGAAACTTTATTTTCTTGTTACGATGATTTTCCACTTCACTCTGAAATTTTGAACTTTTCAAATGTTTCAGACTTATGTTTCATTAAGTAGATATACCCATATTTGCTCAAGTCATCTCTCAAGGTCGAAAATAACTATACCCGCCAAAGCCTCAACACTCATCGGACCGCATACATCAAGTATGTATTATTTCAAATAAGTCTGGCTCGCTTCCATTGTTCCAGAGAACGGAGTCTCACTATCTTGCCCATGAGGCATGGTTCGCAAGCATCAAGTGATTCATAATCAATGACTCCAAAAGCCTATCTGCATGGAGTTTCTTCATGCGCTTTACACAAATATGACCTAAACGGCAAGTACAAATAAGTTGCACTATCATTATTAACTTTGCATCTTTTGGCTTCAATATTATGCATATGTGTATCACTACTTAATCGAGATTCAACAAAATAGACCACTCATCAAGGGTGCATCACCATAAAAGATATTACTCATATAAATAGAACAACCATTATTCTCTCGATTAAATGAATAACGGTCTCGCATCAAACAAGATCCAGATATAGTGTTCATGCTCAACGCCGCACCAAATAACAATTATTCAAGTCTAAAACTAATCCTCAAGGTAGATGTAGAGGTAGCGGTCGATGTCGATCACATCGACCTTGGAACCATTTCCAACGACATCGCCACCTCGCCCTTAGCCAATCTTCGTTAACCAGAGCCCTGCTTTCGAGTTGCAAATATGAGCAATCGAACCAAGATCAAATACCCAGCGCCATTACGACCATTAGTAAGGTACACATCAATAACATGTATATCAAATATACCTTTTACTTTGCCATCCTTCTTATCCGCCAAATACATGGGGCAGTTCCGCTCAAAGGAACGGTCCTTTGCAGAGAAGCACTCCGCCTGTGCTTAGGTCCAGACTTGGGCTTCTTGTAACGCCTCGAGACCGACGCCCGTAAGACTTCCTTATATTCCGGTTTCGCCGGTGTTTCATTTGTGCTTGTTTTTATTTTGCATTGCATCATGTCATCATGCCATCATATCATTAATTTTAAAAACTCTTCTAGATAAATCGTATGGATCTTCGGTCCATTTAAATCGAGGGATATTCACAATGGTGATTTCTCTTTATAACATATCCTCCCAATATTTAGGGAGCTATATTAAACCATTCCATAACACATTTGCGCGGTTCTTCAAATTTTCCTTTTTATCCAACTCAACTTCTTTTCTTCCTTTGGTGCCTTTTTAGTAAAATTGAGTTGCAATTTTACTCTATCCACAAATGTTCCAAATCAGCCCATAAATCACACCTACTGTGTAGGGCCATCTCCTATAATTTCAACCCATTTGGAGTTCATTCGAATGGGTTTCGAAATTTAAACATGTCGAGTTAAATTCAACATGTGTGGATTTTACATTCCCTAAAAATCCTCGGGCCATTTTTGTTAAATTCCTCATATTTTTATGAGTCCGGGAAAATTGTCCCCGTGCGCAAATTCTTTCCCTAAACCCCCTCCTTTTTTTCTTCTCTCTAATAATTTTCTGCTTTTGGAAAAAAGAGAGAGGGAGAAGAGAGCCCAGCCAGCCTCCGCCATTTCCTCTCCACCAGGCCGGCCCAGCCTCCCTAGGCCCAAAGAGCGCCTTAAACCCTAGGCCCCTAGCCCAGCCTCCCTCGATCCATCTCTCTCCTCCTCGTCCCCGCCACACACAAGACACTGATAGCGAGGAGACCGTGGCTCGACCCCGCCTCCTCCTTTCTCCTCGATCTCCTCCTCTCCTCTCGTCCCTCCCACGCCATGGACCCTCCGCCGCCGCCTTCCCCAAGACCTCTTCTCCACCCGAAAGTGGCTCCTCCTCACTCGCCTCCCTCGTCTGTGGCTGCCCACGAGGCTCCCTGCCACGGCGCCTCTTCTGGCGGAACCGCCATTGCCTGCCTCCTTCGAAGCGCTGTCATGCTGCCTCCCCGAGCCTCGCCTCCCTTGCTAGCTGTGAGCTCTGCCCCGAGCTGGGCCAACTCAGCGGCTCCGCAGCTTCTCGCAACATGAAAGCACTGCTGCTTAACCGCTGTCCTGCCCCTGCTGCTCTCCGCCTCCTCAAGCTGCCAAGCGCCAGAGCTGCTCTGAGCCCTTGCCGCCCTCGCTGTTCTCCGTGACGCTGCTGCTGTTCTCACACGACCTCTCCTTTCTCGGGTCCTCCTCTCACCTCGTGCCTCGGCGCCAGCCATGGCCGCCCATTGTTGCTCCACCATGTCCGCTTTGCTGAGATGTCTCCCTCGTTAAGTCCCAGCTTGCTGCTCCCTGCATCGCTGGAGCTCTCAACTCTGCTGAACTGCAGCATCGCGAGGTTGCTGCACCGACGCCAAGTACCACGCACCATAGCGCCTGCTTTCTTCCTCGTCAAGGCCGAGAGGAGACCAAGTACCATGACGACGAGGACCGCCAAGTTCGCTTCACCGTCGCCAAGTGAACGACTACCATCACCCAAGACCCAAACGACTACGGCGACATGAACATCTACGAACCGTACAACTACCGTGGTGCATTTCGCCAAGTCCAACAGTAACGGAACGACTCACCGTCGACCCTCAAGTTCACAAGTACTTCTTCGGATACACCAAGTTTGACTACACCGCAAGACCTGCATCCGGACCGCCAACCTTCTCCGAGAATTTTGCCAAGTACCACGATGATGCGCCGAGTACCTCTACCCATGACCCGGAACGCCTCACGCACCCATGTATCAACTACTACGCCGTGAACGACTACTTCCACGACGTCCGTGAACCCCTACTTCCCTACCGCCACGAGAACAACTACTTCTACATTGCACCGTCTCCGAATGCACGCTTTGAAGGTATAACCGCTGAGACGGCCGCGGAACGAATGCATATGTTGTATGAGATGCCCGCTTGCACCGTGGTCCGAAATTGTCGCCGCTTGTTCCTCCTCGCCATGCCATCGCCTCGTGGAACCCGTAACCGGAACACCCCACCATCTTGCTCAACTCGCTCACACACTTTCTTTTGCACCGATATTCCATGAGCTATCGGAACCAAATGTTGCCGTGGCACCATTTTCGTTTGCCATTGTGGCACCTTTCGCTCCGCCATGGTGACCAAATGCCTCGAACATGCTCTTGTCAACATTTTTAATAAAATTGTAAAACTTGCACATGTCATCCGTGATCATGATAACAACTTTTAAATGTTTATAATTGTTGTTTGCATTAATTTGCTTAAATGCCATGCTAAAATGACTTATTTCATAACTAAATAACTGTAGCCCTGATTTAAATAAATTATATATGTAAATGGGGTAGAAAATGCCTAGTTTAACATGGTATACTTTATTTGCATGTTTAACAACTCTAAAATTGTGTTCAGGGCAGATCAGTTCCAAATCTAAAATATGCATATGGGGTTTTACCGGACTTGTTGTTCGTTGTTTCCGGCCTCATTTAAACTTGCCTAGTTAGGTAGTTTTGTTGTGCTTCACCTCTTGCCATGATAATCAACATTTAATATTGTTGGGTACATAACTAGAGAGAACTAAATACTTGCATGGTGTTTTGTCAATATGCAACCTGCTGTATATTGAGCTCCATTTAACTTGTAGTTTTGTTTGCATATTGCCATGACATGCTATTTAAACCGACATGCATCATACTTGGTTGTGCATCATGCCATGTTTATGTGATGGTTGTTTACTATGTTGTTTGTTTCTTCTCGGGTTGCTTCTCCTGTTAGCTTCGGTTTCTGCTCCGGAGTTGTGAGGATTCGCTCGACTTCGTCCGCTTGTCTTCTTCATGGATTCGTTCTTCTTCCTTGCGGGATTTCGCAAGATGACCATACCCTCAAATCACTTCTATCTTTGCTTGCTAGTTGCTCGCCTTTTGTCAGTGCCTATGCTACGATGCCTACCGCTGCTATATCATGCCCCCATGTTGCCATGTTCAGCCCCTAACCATCCTTTCCTAGCAAACCGTTGTTTGGCTATGTTACCGCTTGCTCAGCCCTCTTATAGCGTTGTTAGTTGCAGGTGAAGATGAAGTTTGTTCCTTGTTGAACATGGAGATGTTGTTCCTTGTTGGAACATGTTTACTTGTTGGGATATCACAACATATCTTATTTAATTAATGCATCTATATACTTGGTAAAGGGTGGAAGGCTCGGCCTTATGCCCGGTGTTTTGTTCCACTCTTGCCACTCTAGTTTCCGCTATATCGGTATTATGTTCCCGGATTTTGCGCCCTAACGCTGTTGGGTGATTTATGGGACCCCTTGACAGTTCGCTTTGAATAAGACTCTCCAAAGAAGGCCCAACCTTGGTTTTACCATTTGACTACCTACCACATATACCCCTTCCCTTGGGTTCTGCAGACTCAAGGGTCATCTTTATGTTTAGCCCCCGACCAGTGCTCCTTCGAGGTGTGGTCCCAAACGGGCAGATCAGGGGCCACCACGGGCAACTCGAGGGCTGGTTTTACTCAGAGGTCGACCAATCCGTGTGCCCCGAGACCGAGATATGTGCAGCTCCTATCAGATTTGTCGGCACATCCGGCGGCTTTTTGGTCTTGTTTTATTGCTGTCGAAATGTCTTGTAGTCCGGATTCGAGATCGATCGGGTCTTCCCAGTAGAAGGAATATCCTTCGCTGACCGTGAGAGCTTATAATGGGTTGTTGGGACACCCCGCAGGGTATTATCTTCAAAGCCGTGCTCATGTTATGAGGCAGATGGGAATTTGTTAATGTCCGTTGTAGAAAACCCGGTTGATCTTAATTAAAATACATCAACTCAAGGTGTAACCGTGATGGTCTCTTCATGAGTCCGAGAAGTGAACACGGTGTTGGAGTTATGCTTGACGAAGCGCTTCAGGATCACTTCTTGATCATAGCTGTTCGACCGCGTTTTGCTTCTCTTCGCTCTCTTTTATGTATGTTAGACACCATATATGCTAGTCGCTTGCTGCAGCTCCACCTCCCTACCCTGTCCTACCTTTTAAGCTTAAATAGTCTTGATCTGCTGGTGTGAGATTGTCGAGTCCCCGTGACTCACGGTGATACTTCCAAAACCAGTTTGTGTGCCGATGAAACTGCAGGTGACGATCCGAGCTCAAGGAGGAGCTCAATGAAGATCTTGTTCATTGTGTTGTTCACGTTGCTTGATCAAGAGGGAGCTCAGCTTGGGACGATCGGGATCCGTAGCATTTGGGGTAGTCTTCTTTTATTTTGGTTCCAGAGTCGGACCTTGATTGTATCTCAGATGATGTAATGTTTTACTCATGTATTGTGTGAAGTGTATGTATTGTAAGCCAACTCAGTATCTCTTTCCCTTATGTATTACATGGGTTGTGTGAAGATTACCTCACTCATGCACATTGCTTTCAATGCGGTTATGTCTCTAAGTCGTGCTTCGACACGGGAGATATAGCCGCATCGAGGGCGCTTTCAAGTTGGTAATCGAGCCTTCCCCACTTAGGAGCCCCCCGCTGATTGTTTGTCATGCTGTTGTTGACTCTAGAACGGAAAATGTTTTTGAGTCTTAGGATTATATATATCGGAGAGTAGGATTCTTTACCTCAGCCCCTTCTGCTGCCTCGTGAGGTCTCCCGACGAGAAGTTTTGACTCTCTCTCCTCAAATTTCACTAAAAAAATTAGGATCACGCTGGTATCTTGGAATCGTTCGATGGTTTTGTGACGAGAACATTGTTCTTGGTGCCTCCCGACATTTAGGGTTGTGGCGTGTCCCGGGAGTTGAGCTCCCGAGGTGTTGTCGCCACAATTTTATCGCTAGCAGTTCGAATACCGAGTTTTGCCGACATCGAAAATCTCTTTTATGCGCTTGTTGGTGAGATAACCTCGATAACCCAAGATCAAGCGAGCTCGAGAGTATTGCCATGACTCAGATAACGGATGCTTTTCAAGGTCGAGGTACACGATTTCTGGTTTTCTTGGTTATGTGTTGAAGGATGGATATATGGATCTAGGTATTGTTAGTTTGGGTGATATATTTTGTGTCCCTCAGATCCCCAACACCTGATTGCATAACCAGAAAGTTTCGGAGTTTATAGGTGGGAATTCAAGTAGCTCCTAGAATATCTTTCCGATGATGCATGATATGGGATTGGGTAAATCTCTATCATATGTATTTGTTCCGCTTATTCTGCAAGCCAAACTTTGTTTTTGTTCCGCTTTGTGGTATTCAAGTTGCTTCAATGTCAAGTGTTGATTCCATACCTTATTCTAAACGGTGTTCTCATATTTCTATGTGGATGCAAATCCTTCTTGTTCATCAAGGTCGCTTTTCAATCCTTTCCAACTGCGTGCTTTTCCAAATTAAATCCGATCATTCCAACATTCGCAAGATCAATTCTAAGTTTTTCAACGGTGTTTGTTTCATCCGTCCCAAGTTGCCTTTGTTTTCCCGCCTCCCACCCCTTTTTTTCTTCAAGGACTCAGATTTCTTAATCAAGTATCCATTTTATTGAGTGAAGTTTCTTCATTCTTTTCCTTTAATGTTTTATCCGGTGATTCTCATGAAGATGCTAAAGGAAGTTTCAACCTTATCATTGTTCCATTATAATTTTCTTCTCCGGTGGATTTAATTCAAGATTTCCGTGTTGATCTTATCGCTTTTTCCTCTTTTCACAATGTTTTCTCATGCCGGTGCACCTCTTAATTTTTCACTTCTTGTTATTCATTTGTTCCGGAGTGCTGAAGATATCTCAGAAGATTCTAGTTTCCATTCTTAATCCGCTTCAAGTTATTTCTAGATTGTTATCTCATTCAAGCCATTTAAATCAACCGTGCAACCTCCCTTTCAAACAATTGTTCAACGGTGGTTCTTTGAGTGGGCCCTAACCTCGTGTCTTTTCCTGTGATCTTACCCGACTCTTCTAAATTTTTCCGGAGCTATTCCCAAATTCTTTTCAAAGTTTGACGAAGAATGAGTTATCATCACCAAATGTCTTTCTCCAAGATCTTCCAAATTCTTTTCAGCGCTTGGTTCAACCTTTTCTAATTTTCATCCCGAGTATCTCAACAATTCATGCTGGTGTTTTCATCGCTATTCTCAACATTTGAAGACCAAAGAAGAGTTTCTTTAATCTTGCTCCATTCTCTTCAAGATTCATGGTTCTAGTTCGATGCCATCCTCTCATAAATGTTTTAGATTGTGAGAACTCTTTTCACCCATCCGAGCAATTCAGAGTCTTTTCAGCTTTGATTCTTCCGAGCCCATCATCTCGTAGTATTCATTCAAGCTTTCAGCTCTTGTTCCCCAAATCTTACCGTGCATCATTCAAGTATTCTCCAATCAGCCTTGCCATCTATTCGCTCACTTGTATCTAAATCCCTCAAATATCTTTTATTCGCTTTCCAATTCTTCCCGTGAATTGTGCCTTCTTCGCTCATTCTCAATTTTATGGTGGTTCGCTCAAGAGTTCTCTTCCTTCGTTATTATATAGATTCATTCGTTCTTCCCAAATCTCTACCGGGGTTCCTTGAAGACCTTCCCAAGTTTGCGCCATATCTATCTTAATCCTTTCTACGAGAATAAGTAGTATGCCAAATCCATTGCTTGACATCAATTTAATTGGTGAAGGATGAGCATAATGTAATTTTATTCTTGTTTCATCTAGTAAATTCAATTCCTTATTCCGGAGGTTCATCAAAATTTTGATTTCATTTGTTCATCTTTCTTTCCGGAGTTCAAAGTTTTTCTTGTTATATCATTTCAAAGCTTCTTCTTATCACTGCAAGGCTTCACCTTGTGTTTTCAACTTCTCTCTTTTTATCATCCTTTTCTTACCGGAGTTCTTCATGGAGGCTCTACATGGTGGTTCGTCAAGGATTCTTTTCATTCTTCAATTGTCTTCAAGATTTCTCTCGGAGTTAAGATCCGCTGTTATACTTCAAAATAAACATGGTGCTCAACACATGTTTTGTTTTGAGGAGTTCAAGTATTCTTCTTCTTGCATTCCAAAGTGCAATTCTTTCTATCATTATCTTTTGAGGTGGTGTTATGTCATTCTTGACAATTTCCTTCGTGATTCAAGTTATCAAGAACTAGATCTTTTCAACCCAACAATTTATTCGCTGGTGTTATCTTGGTATAGATTTCACTTAAAGCCTTCCCTAAGGGATGTTGCTATTGTGGTGCTTATCAATGATCCAAGTTATCTCTCTATCCTCTCAAGTAAAGAAGTTTTTTTTCATCTCTTCTTTGATCTCAAACAAGCAATTGTTTTTCGTTAGTGGCAGAATTTCACCTCAAGTGTTGAGATGTTTGCCATAAGCCCACAACAAGCTTGTGCTTTTCGTTGTTCATTTTGCAACAACTCCGTTTCTATCCTTCTTTTAAGGGTGCTTTCCAAACTCATTTTGTAGAAGTTGTCATTCTCTTCTCCGCCCCTTTATCCCAACAATCTAGATTCTATTCTTTCATTCCAAAGGCATTGTGATGTTGCTCTTCACCCATCGCCTCGCTTTTGTCAAGATCATGTTCTTTTCTAGCATTATCCATTTAACCGGAGTGTCATGTTTTCATTCGAAGTTCTCTCATCTTATCAAGTTTTGCTCGCTTCTCAACCGGAGAGCTGTCTCAAATCTTTCTTACCCTTGTGCCATTTTTCAATAGTTCCAGAGGCAGTGTTTGTTGATTTCATCAAGTATCCTCTTTTCTTTCATCAAGTATCCTCTCATCTTGTCAAGTTCATATTCAATTCCTTCCATTTTCAATGGAGTGCTGCCCAAATTATATCATTCTTATTCATTCTTATCTCGCTTCAACCAGAGTGATTCAATTTCCTTCTTGTCCATTGTACTCGCTATTCATAGCTTTGCAACCCCCAAGGTTCTTGTAATGTTCCTTGTTCCTCTTTTCTAACGGATTGTTTGCAAGCTTGTTCATCTCCATTGTATTCTTCTTTCAATTTTTCAACCTCTCAAGATTCATGGTTTCACCTGCTTGTCAAAGAAGCAACTTTGTTTTACCTCTTCCTCTTCCGCTTTTCTCCCGCGCTTATCCTAGATCTCGGACGAGATCCTCTCGTAGTGGTGGAGTGTTGTAACGCCCGAGACCGACGCCCGTAAGACTTCCTTATATTCCGGTTTCGCTGGTGTTTCATTTATGCTTGCTCTTTATTTTTGCATTGCATCATGTCATCATGCCATCATATCATTAATTTTAAAACTCTTCTAGATAAATCGTATGGATCTTCGGTCCATTTAAATCGAGGGATATTCACAATGGTGATTTCTCTTTATAACATATCCTCCCAATATTTAGGAGCTATATTAAACCATTCCATAACACATTTATGCGTTCTTCAAATTTTCCTTTTTATCCAACTCAACTTCTTTTCTTCCTTTTGTGTTTTTTAGTAAAATTGAGTTGCAATTTTACTCTATCCACAAATGTTCCAAATCAGCCCATAAATCACACCACTGTGTAGGGACATCTCCTATAATTTCAACCCATTTGGAGTTCATTCAATGGGTTTCAAATTCAAACATGTCGAAGTTAAATTCAACATGTGGATTTTACATCTCTAAAAGTCCTCGGCCATTTTTGTTAAATTTCTCATATTTTTATGAGTCCGGAAAATTGTCCTGCATGCAAATTCTTTCCCCAAACCCTCTCCTTTTTCTTCTCTCTAATAATTTTCTGCTTTGGAAAGAGAGAGGGAGGAGAGAGCTCAGCCAGCCTCCGGCCATTTCCTCTCCACCAGGCCGGCCTAGTCTCCCTAGGCCCAGCAGCCTTAAACCCTAGGCCCCTAGCCCAGCCTCCTCGATCCATCTCTCTCCTCTCGGTCCCTGCCAGCCAAGACACACGTTAGCCGCGAGGAGACCGCGCCGACCCCTCCTCCTCCTTTCTCCTCGATCTCCTCTCCTCTCTGTCCTCCCACGCCTGGCGACCCTCCGCCGCCTTGCCGCCTTCCCCTGCACTCCCTTCTCCACCCGAGGGCCTCCTCACCTGCCTCCCTCATCGTGGCTGCCCACGAGGCTCCCGCCACGGCGCTTCTTCCCGGCCGGAACTGCCGCTGCCTCGCCTCCTTCGAGCGCTCACATCGCCTCCCCGAGCCTCGCCCCTTGTTAGCTGGAGCCTGCCCTGAAGCTCGCTAACTCAGCGGCTCCTTGCCGCTTTCATGAAAGCATCATACTTAACCGCTTCTGTCCCTGCCCCTGCTGCTCTTCTCCTCGCTTCCGCGCTGCAGCAGCCAGAGCTCCCTGTCGCCCTGCCGCTTGTTCTCCGCTGACGCTTGCTGCTTCCTCGCGACGACACCTCCTTTCTCTCCGTCCTCCTCTCTCACTCGCGTTCGGGCGCCAGCTATGGTGGCCATTGTTGCTCCACCATGTCCGCTTTGCTGCAGATGCTCCTACACGCCGCTGTCCCAGCTGCTCCTCGTGACGCTGGAGCTCCTCCAATCGCTGCAATCAGTGCATCGCGAGGTTGCTGCACTGACGCCAAGTACCACGACCATAGCGCCTGCTTTTTCCTGTCAAGGCCGAGAGGAGACCTAAGTACCATGACGACGAGGACCGCCAAGTTCGCTTCACCGTCACAAGTGAACGACTACCATCACTCCAAGACCCAAACGACTACGGCGACATGAATATCTCACGAACCGTACAACCACCGTCGTGGTGCATTTCGCCAAGTCCAAGATAACGGAACGCATCACCGTCACCTCAAGTTCACAAGTACTTCTTCGATACACCAAGTTTGACTACACCGCAAGACCTGCACCGGACCGCCAACCTTCTCCGAGAATTTTGCCAAGTACCACGATGATGCGCCGAGTACCTCTACCCATGACCCGGAACGCTTCTACGACCCATGTACAACCACCGTCCGTGAACGACACTTCCACGACGTCTGCGGAACCCCTACTTCCCTACCCACGAGAACAACTACTTCTCTACATTGCACCGTCCCGAATGCACGCTTTGAAGGTATAACCGCCGAGACGACCGCCGGAACGAATGCATATGTTGTATGAGATGCCCGCTTGCACCGTGGTCCAAATTGTCGCCGCTTGTTCCTCCTCGCTATGCCATCGTCCGTGGAACCCGTAACCGGAACACCCCACCATCTTGCTCAACTCGCTCATTACACTTTCTTTTGCACCGATATTCCATGAGCTATCGGAACCAAATGTTGCCGTGGCACCATTTTCGTTACCACCGTGGCACCCTTTCGCTCCGCCATGGTGACCAAATGCCTCGTAATATGCTCTTGTCAACATTTTTAATAAAATTGCATAAAACTTGCACATGTCATCCGATCATGATAACAACTTTTAAATGTTTATAATTGTTGTTTGCATTAATTTGCTTAAATGCCATGCTAAATGACTTATTTCATAACTAAATAACCGTAGTTCTGATTTAAATAAATTATATATGTAAATGGGGTAGAAAATGCCTAGTTTAACATGGTATACTTTATTTGCATGTTTAACAACTCTAAAATTGTGTTCAGGGCAGATCAGTTCCAAATCTAAAATATGCATATGGGGTTTTACCGACTTGTTGTTCGTTGTTTCCGCCTCATTTAAACTTGCCTAGTTAGGTAGTTTTGTTGTGCTTCACCTCTTGCCATGATAATCAACATTTAATATTGTTGGGTACATAACCTAGAGAGAACTAAATACTTGCATGTGAGGTTTTGTCAATATGCAACCTGCTGTATATTGAGCTCCATTTAACTTGTAGTTTTGTTTGTGCATATTGCCATGACATGCTATTTAAACCGACATGCATCATACTTGGTTGTGCATCATGCCATGTTTATGTGATGGTTGTTTACTATGTTGTTTGTTTCTTTCCGGTTGCTTCTCTCGTTAGCTTCGTTTCGCTCCGGAGTTGTGAGGATTCGCTCGACTTCATCTCGCTTGTCTTCTTCATGGATTCATTCTTCTTCCTTGGGATTTTGCAAGATGACCATACCTCAAAATCACTTCTATCTTTGCTTGCTAGTTGCTCGCTTCTTTGCTATGCCTATGCTACGATGCTCACTTGCTATATCATGCCCCCCATGTTGCCATGTCAGCCCCTAACCATCCTTTCCTAGCAAACCGTTGTTTGGCTATGTTACCGCTTGCTCAGCCCTCTTATAGCGTTGTTAGTTGCGTGAAGATGAAGTTTGTTCCTTGTTGAACATGGAGATGTTGTTCCTTGTTGAACATGTTTACTTGTTGGGATATCACAATATATCTTATTTAATTAATGCATCTATATACTTGGTAAAGGGTGAAGGCTCGGCCTTATGCCTGGTGTTTTGTTCCACTCTTGCCGCTCTAGTTTCCGCTATATCGGTATTATGTTCCCGGATTTTGCGCCCTAACGCTGTTGGGTGATTTATGGGACCCCTTGACAGTTCGCTTTGAATAAGACTCTCCAAAGAAGGCCCAACCTTGGTTTTACCATTTGACTACCTACCACATATACCCCTTCCCTTGGGTTCTGCAGACTCAAGGGTCATCTTTATTTTTAGCCCCCACCAGTGTTCTTCGAGTGCTGGCCCAAACGGCAGATCATGGGGCCACCACGGGCAACTCGAGGGCTGGTTTTACTCAGGGCTGACCTATCCGGTGTGCCTCGAGACCGAGATATGTGCAGCTCCTATCGATTTGTCGGCACATCCGGGCGGCTTTTGCTGGTCTTGTTTTATTGCTGTCGAAATGTCTTGTAGTCCGGGATTCCGAGATCGATCGGTCTTCCCGTAGAAGGAATATCCTTCGCTGACCGTGAGAGCTTATAATGGGCTGTTGGGACACCCTCGCAGGTATTATCTTTCAAAGCCGTGCTCATGTTATGAGGCAGATGGGAATTTGTTAATGTCCGTTGTAGAAAACCCGGTTGATCTTAATTAAAATACATCAATCAAGGTGTAACCGTGATGGTCTCTTCATGGAGTCCGGAAGTGAACACGTGTTGGAGTTATGCTTGACGAAGCAGTTTCAGATCATCACTTGATCATAGCTGTTCGACCGCGCTTTGCTTCTTCTCGCTTCTTTTATGTATGTTAGACACCATATATGCTAGTCGCTGCTGCAGCTCCACCTCCCTACCCTGTCCTACCTTTTAAGCTTAAATAGTCTTGATCTCATGGTGAGATTGTTGAGTCCCCTGACTCACAGATACTTCCAAAACCAGTTTGCAGTGTGCCGATGAAACTGCAGGTGACGATCCGAGCTCAAGGAGGAGCTCAATGAAGATCTTGTTCATTGTGTTGTTCGTTTGCTGATCAAGAGGGAGCCAGCTTGGGACGATCGGGATCCTGGTAGCATTTGGGGTAGTCTTTTATTTTGGTTCCGAGTCGGACCTTGATTGTATCTCGATGATGTAATGTTTTACTCATGTATTGTGTGAAGTGGCGATTGTAAGCCAACTATGTATCTCTTTCCTTATGTATTACATGGTTGTGTGAAGATTACCTCACTTATGACATTGCTTTCAATGCGGTTATGCTTCTAAGTCGCTTGTCACACGGGAGATATAGCCGATCGAGGGCGCTTTCACTTCTTCTCGGAGTAGCAACTTGCTTGATATTCTTCTTGAAGTTCCCTTCTTCCCTTTTCCTTTTTCTTGAAACTAGTGGTCTTGTTAACCATCAACACTTGATGCTCCTTATTGATTTCTACCTCCACAGCCTTTTAGCATCATGAAGAGCTCGGAATTTTCTTTTCCATCTCTTGCATATTATAGTTCATCACTGCTTTTATAGCTTGGTGGTTGATTGAAGAACTCACAATGATACTATCATCGGAAGATTAACTCCCCAGCTGCGCTAAGTGGTTATGGTACCTGCATATTCCGAGTATGTGTTCACCGATGTAACTGCTCTCCATCTTGCAACTATAGAACTTCTTGGAGACTTCATACCTCTCAACTCGCATTTGCTTGAAATATTAACTTCAACTCCTCGAACATCTCATATGCTCCATGACGCTCAAAACGCCTTTGAAGTCCCAATTCTAAGACGTAGCATGGCACATCGAACTATCGAGTAGTCATCAGCCTTTAGTCCGCCAGACGCTTTAACATCCGGAGTTGTTTCAGCTGGCCTCGCATCTCAGCGGTGCTTCGAGGACGAATTCTTCCGGCAGCAATGAGGATAATTTCAAGTTACTAACCCAGTCCGTAGTTGCTACCATCATCTTTCAACTTAGCTTTCTAGGAACGCATTAAAATTCAAGGAAAAGAGTACGGGCCATTGATCTACAACAACATGGATATGCAAAACTACTGTGACTTAGTTCATGATAAATTAAAGTTAAATTAATCATATTACTTAAGAACTCCCACTTAGATAGACATCCTCTAGTCATCTAAATGATCACGTGATCCATATCAACTAAACCATGTCCCATCATCACATGAGATGGACTAGTTTTCAATGGTGAACATCTCTATGTTGATCGATCTACTATATGATTCACGTAAGCACCTTTCGGTCTCAATGTTCCGAGGCCATATCTGCATATGCTAGGCTCGGCCATGTTTAACCCGAGTATTCTGAACGCAAAACTGTCTTGCACCCGCTATGTGAACGAGAGCTTATCACACCGATCATCACCTAGTGTCTCGCATGACTTAACTATAGCAACGGTGCATACTCGTGGAGAACACTTATACCTTTGAAATTTAGTGAGGATCATCTTATAATGCTACCGCCAGATTAAGCAAAATAAGATGCATAAAAGATAAACATCACATGCAATCAAAATATGTGACATGATATGGCCATCATCATCTTGTGCCTTTAATCTCCATCTCCAAAGCACTGGCCATGATCTCCATCGTCACCGGCTTGACACCTTGATCTCCACGTAGTGTCGTTGTCATCACACCAACTATTAATTCTACTTAATTATCGCCACGTGATAGTGATAAAGTAAAGCAATTACATGACGATTGCATTTCATACAATAAAGCGACAAACCATAAGGATCCCGCCAGCTGTTTATAACTTCTACAAAACTATAAGTGCATCTAGTGCCCTTAGTGATTTTGGTGTATTGAAGACTTATAGGTTAAGGGACTAATGTGTTTATGAGTGTACACAGGTCTATAAGTCTATGAGGAGTTTGATATTTACAGAGAAAGTCAATTCCTTAAAATGAAGTTCTTCGATCAAGACTTTGATATTCAAGACTTCTCAAGACTTTGAAAGTGAAGAAATTGGTGTGACCTTGAAGACTTGGTATTCATTTGAGGAACATGAAGCGTGAAGACTTTTGTTTTCGTAGTTTCGCTTTCTTTCTTGAGTCATAGGAAACACAAGATGTTAAAGGGGTCGAGGAAATACTAAGGAAAAATTCATGTGATGCTCAACTCAAAATCCTACACCTACCAATCCCTTCGAGTGAAGCCTTTGAAATCTATACAGTCCAATTTCTTCAAAGGATGTAGACGAAGTTCTTCCGTCGCCGAGGAATTTGTTCTCGACCGAGGAGTTAGGAATTCGCCAGGCGGATTGCCTACACAAGGAGGAACATGATAGCCCCGAGGAATTTGAGAGTCAAATTTCCGATCTGTTGTGCTGCGCCAGCTTCCCAAAATATCTTATCCACCTAACGGTCATATCATTGAAGGGCATTTATGTCTTATCATGTCGGGCTGCTCCCTAGGCTATAAATAGCCGCCTCACAACCACTAGCTGGTTGGCTGCTCCGAGAGAAACTTGACACTTGTCATTTGAGAGCAACCCATCCTCCGAGGACTTTGAGCAAAATCATCGAGTCAGAAAACCCAAAACCAAACCTCATAAACCCAAAGTGATTGAGCATCATCAAGAGATTGATCCTGCGTGGATCCGACGCTTGTTACCTTTGAAGACTGTGGCTTCTTCCAGACGGTTAGGCGCCATGGTCTAGAGCATCCAAGAGGAATTGTGGATCACCGAGTGACCAAGTCTGTGAAGGTTTGGAAGTCGCTCAAGACTTACCATGAGTGATTGGACGAGGTCTGTGTGACCTTAGTTCAAGGAGAATACGGTGAGGACTTGGTGTCCCGAGCTGCGTGCTCAGCCGATCGGGTGTCCGGACTGTGTCCTCGAGTTTAAATACTCACCGCTTCCAACCGTGACGCATAACTAAGACAAGTAATGAACTGGTCTACCAAATCATTGTCTTCACCAACCTACCTGGTTCTATTTCCTCAACCCTTTCATTTCCTCATTATCGTGTTGAGTGTTCGTTCATATCTGTGTTTGAAGACTTTGACTCAAGACTTCTCAATTTCCCTCATTTCAATTTCTTCACTGCTTTGTCTTCATCTTGTGTTATAATGTGTTTACGCTTTTCTTAGACTCTTTGATTGTCTTCATTTCATCATGTTGACTATGCCCGATTCTCTTATGCTTACTTCGAGTACTTATTCCAATAAGTAGTTCTTCACTTAGGAATTTCTCACCAATAATTCCTCATTGAAGAATTCATAAAAATCGCCTATTCACCCCCCCTAGTAGATATAACGACTTTCAATTGGTATCAGCAAGGTACTCCCTTGTTCTTGTGATTTTGGTTTAACCACCGGAGTTTTAGTTATGTCGACCGCAGGTATGATCAAGGTCTCACCGGTGTCCTACCTTTGATGGGACGGACTACCCTCGTTGAAGAACAAGATGTAATGCATCTTGAGGCAATTGACAACGATCTCTCGGTATGTTGTGGAAAATGGTGTTCCTCCGCCACACCTTCTCCTAATGTCTGCCGATGTGAAGAGATTCAAGCAACTCGATTCTCGTTAAGAATATCATATGTGGCCATCCGAGCAAAGGACAATATGGAAGAGTGAGTGCTTTGAAACTGCTGTTCATCCGGGACAGGCTGTCCAAAGTAAATGAAGGAGTCTCAACTCAAGCAGGACTCTCGAGTTGACGTCTTGCAATCTCTTCAACCGCTTCAAAAGACTCGATAACGAAAATGTTCAACAAACCTTCGATCGCTTTCATCGACATCTCAAATGAGCTTCAAGCTTGGTGCCAATTTGACATCACCGACCATGAGGTGGTGAAGAAATTGTTGAGATCGCTGATTCCTCATTTGATACTCCGCACCGATGATACAAGAGCGTACGACTACAAGTCACTTGATCCAATTGATAACTCGAGAGGCTAAATACTCATGAGTTCCAGCTTGTCAAAAGAGAGATCTCTATGGTTCTAGCTATGGAAAATCACGCGCCTCAAGGCCAAGGCTGTGTCTCAATCTGATTGTGAAGACTCGTAGTAGCCTTGGTGATCCTCAAGAATTGAGCCAGAGCTAGCGCTGTCGTGAAGAAATTCCAAGTTCTCAAGACGTGGTCGCTTTGGAAAATCCTCAAGGAGCAGTGATTCCTCATCCAAAGGACTATAAGAGAAGACTTTGCCACAAATGCAAGAAACCTGGTCACTACATTCAAGATTGTCCTCTGGAAAAGGAATTAAAGAAGAAGAAATACAAGGATTACAGCCTGATGACGCTTAAGAAGAAGAAGAAATCGCCAAATCTTCATCATCAAAATCCCGAAAGTCCTCTCTCACAAGAAGAGCAGCCCAAGAAGGCTCGGGAATTCATTGGCAAGGAAATGGACTGGTTGAATCGAGGAACATGAGGAAGAGGAGGCATCAAGAATCCGAGTCTGGGTGGTGAAGTCCTGCTCGCCATCGCCACAAGAAGTCCATCTTCCACTCAAGAAAATGAACTCACCAACAAAGCTGATGAAGATAGTGATGACTACTCTCCCACCTATTGCTTCATGGCAAGGGTGCCAAGGTACTCAAATATACCTCCTCCTAATCTAGTGAAAATGAATTGATGAAGATCTTGCCCAAACACTCAAAACTTGCTAAGATTGTCAGAAACAACAAAGGGCTTTTGAAAAGGTTCAAAACATGCTAGATAAAAGTGATGATATGTTAGGTGAAGAAATGGATCGCACTAAAGCCCCTGACTGAAAATCTTCAGAGACTTCAGTCTAGGTTTGACAGCCTTCAAGGTCATCATAACACTCTCTTGTCTCGATCATGAGAAACTTTCTTATGAATTTCTTCAAAGAAAGCAAGATCTTGAGAAGCTAAGAGTGAGTTATGAAGATCTTCAAGGAGCGCGATTCATTACTTGCTCAACAAATCAGCGCTTCTCGTGAAGAATTGCTCCTCCATGCTTAAAGTGCATTGAACGTGAATCGCTTAATTCTTCACCTGAATGTTCAAATGCTTCAAATGTTACAAATTTTCACCTGCTCTCGCTATCACTAATTCCTCATCCGAGGACATTGCTAGTATCACCGACAATGCAGGGTTGAAGGAATTGTACATGACAGCATGTACAAAAGCCTCAAAGGGCATCGACTCTTTTGTGATGTGCTTAAAAGCAGATCCTCAACAGAACCCTAGGAAAGAGGGTATTGCCTTTGAGAGGAAACTCAATGCTGATGGAACATATTGAAGCCCGAGCAAGACTTCAAAACCTCATGGTTGGTAAAGGGACCTCCAGCTTGATCCATCTAACTTATCCGCTTTACGCCTAATCTCCTCATTCTTCCGATGAGTCATTTGACTCAACTATAAATTGTTCAAAATCAGAATGGTGAAGTATTTGCTAGATATGTTGGCACTAATCAGCAGGAACGGTTCCCTATGAAGAAAATCTGTTCCCAAGGAGTGCCTTGAAAGTCTTCGTGAATGTCCTCATGACACCACCGTGAAGAATAGGAACCCCAGATCAAACTCTTCATATGGACCAAATTCTTCATATGGATCCAAGTCCTCATACGGACCAAATTCTCACGTGGATCAAATTCTCAAAAGGATCAAAGTCCTCATATGATTATCATCGTATAAACAACTCTATTTTGGTGGTAGAGCTAAGGGCTATGAATATATGCATTATTCTTCAAACCGATATGTTCATAAGTCCTCAAGAATTTCTCCGCTTATTCATATGCTTACCCTAACCCTCTTATGTGAAACGAAATGGATTGGCCTCTATGCCACCGTCTTCATATGGAGCTCCGCAGAGTGATGAACTCTTTGCCACCCCTTCAGATGTGGTCAGAAGAAAAGGAACTAATCTTCTTCAGGGTCAGTCTCCTGCACGTGCTTTAACGTCTCAAGAATTTGTCAGCTCTACAAAACTGCCTCGAAAGGACGCAAGCAAATCATGAAGAAATGAACTTTCATTTCACACGCCCTCATACCGCTTATCTCGTTATACTCGCCTGATGAAATTCATTCGATGAAATTGATATCATATTCTTCATCGATGAAGTATATGAGATCGTAAGTTGCACTAATTCATCCGCAGGATGATCAACCCAAAGCCAATGAGTGGGTCCTCGATAGTGGATGTACAAATCACATGACCTCGTGACAAGAATCTATTGATGGATGCTCCTTATCACCGCTACATCTGAAGCATATCATCTTTGGCCGCAAAGGCAAAAGTCGCATTGGGTCTTGGTAAGTTATGATTCTAAGGACATACACATGGACAAAGTCATGCTTGTTGAGTCCTTAGGATACAACCTCGCGTCACCTCAATGCTTTGTGATCTTGATATGGTTGTTGTCTTTGGCAAGTATCATGCTGTGTTGTGATCATGGAAGCTGACAATTCCAAAGTCTTCAAGGCTTTAGGAGAGGAGACTTGTATATTGTTGATTTCTACAGGACCACAACCATCCGTGGTGTCTACTTGCAAAAGCTTCGTATAATATTATGGCATCACTATTTGGTCACGCAGCATGAGGAATTTGCACGCGCTATGGAAGAAGAAGTAAGTCATTGGCATTGAAAATGTCAAATTCTCAAGGATCACTTGTGTGGAGCCTCGTGAAGTCGAAAATGACTAAGGCCAAGCATCCAACAAGACTATCATGACCACTACTCGTCCATCTTCAATTGCTTCACATGGACCTCTTTGGTCCTAATCATTACTCAGCAGGTCACTAATGATGCATCTCTATGGCTTTGTTATTGTTGATGATTACTCTGCACATATGGGTACACATTTACTTACAAAATGAAGTGCGTAAAGTCTTCAAACGATTTTCTCGAGGGCTTCAACTAACTTTTGTGAAGATCGACACATCGGGAGTGACAATGGAACTGAGTTCAAGAATTCGGTCTTGATGACTATCTTGATGAACTTGGTATTACTCATGAGTTATCTCGTCTCTATACTCCTCAAAGAAATGGCGCCGTGGAGCAAGAACAACTCTTGTTGAGATGACCAGACTATGCTTGATGAATACAAAACGCCTAGTCGCTTTTGGATTGATGCAATTCGATCATGGCCACATCATCAACAGAGTATATCTTCACAAATTCTTCAAGAAGACTGCCTATGAACTCCTCACCGACAAGAAACCCAATGTGAGTTATTTCAAAGTCTTTGCTAAATGCTGGATTAGAGATCCTCATCACAATTCTAAATTTGCACCAAAGCACATGAAGGTTTTATGCTTGGTTATGGAAGGACTGCACACCTACAGTAGTCTTCAACATCTTCTTCACAAGATTGTTGATAATAGAGATGCGGTTTCGATGAAACTAATGGCTCGCAAAGAGAGCACCTACCTTCAGGTTAGATGAACCAAAGACCGAGGAATCTATCAAGTTCAAGGCAACCGAGGATGTCATTCCCATCAAGAATCATAAGAATTCTTCTCAGACGCCAAGAACGCCGAAATGATGCACCGAAGATAATGTCAAGAAAATGGTATCAAGAAAATGTCAAATTCTCGACAACAACCAGCTCATCCTCATGCAAAAGAAGTGCAAGTTGACAAGATCATCGATGACATTGAAGCGCCAGTCCTCTCACCGCCAAAGCTTCACATTTATCTAACTTTGTGGGCACTATGCTTTTGTCTCTATCAGAGCCCACTAAGGTAGATGAAGATTTCGAGCCCGAGTGGATTCAGCCATGCAAGAAGAATTACAGCCTGAGCTCAACAATGTCTGGAACCGGTCAAACGCCCGATCCTCGCAAGCATAATATCATTGGCACAAAGTGGATCTACCGAACAAGCAAGATGAAAATGGCCTTGTGGTGAGGAATAAGGCGACTTGTAGCTCAAGGCTACACAAAGTTGAAGGAATTGATTTCGATGAAACTTTTGCACCTGCTAGACTTGAGGCTATTCTCAGATATTACTTGCTTATGCTAACCATCATAATATCACTTTATATCAAATGGATGTGAAAAGTGCATTCCTCAATGGTAAGCTTGAGGAAGAAGTATATGTTGCTCAACCCCGTGTTTTGAAGATCCAAAGAATCTCGACAAAGTCTTCAGACTCAACAAGGCCTCTATGGTCTCAAACAGGCCCACCCATGCAGGTATGATACATTGAAGGAATTCTTCGAAGAATGGCTTCACACCCGTTCACTCAATTCTACTCTTTACTAAATCATATGATGGTGAACTGTTTGTGCCAAATATATGTTGATGATATTATTTTGGTGCATCGACCAACGTTATAGTGATGAATTTGCCTATATGATGAGTGAAGAATATCAAATTTCTATGATGGGAGAGTTGAAATTCTTCTTAGGTCTTCAAATTCCAACAACACAATGGCATATTCATATCTCAGAGAAATACCTCAAAGATGTCCTCAAGAAATTCGCATGCAAGATTGCAAAGGCTTAAAATTCCTATGCCCACAAATGGCCATCTATCACCGATGAAAATGGTATTGACTTCGATCACAAGGTATACCGCCCATGATTGGTTCTCTATTGTACTTATGTGCATCTAGGCCAGATATAATGCTTAGTGTTTGTGTGCCCGATTTCAAGCTACACCAAGGAATCACACCATAAGGTGAAGCATATTCTTCGATATCTAGCTCACACACCAACACTAGGATTATGGTACCTCAAGGGCTCTACTTTTGATCTCATTGGATATTCCGACTGACTATGCGGGATCGGTGGACCGCAAGTCAACATCTGGTACTTGTCATTTCCTGACGATCTTTGGTCCGTTGGTCCTCAAGAAAGAACCTGTATCACCGCTTCATCCGGGAGCGAATACATTGCTGCTGGCTCGTGTTGTGCTCAATTGTGTGGATGAAGCAAACTCTCAAGGACTACGCATCAAGTGAAGAATGTGCCCTCACGTGACAATGAGAGTGCCATCAAGATTGCTCACAACCCAGCAAGACTTGAAGACAAAGCACATTCAGATTCGCCATCATTTTCTTCGTGATCATGTGTTGAAGGGCGACATCTCCATCGAGCATGTGAAGACCAAGAACAGCTAGCCGATATCTTCACAAAGCCCTTGGATGAGAAGAGATTTAGGTTATGTGTGAGCTAAATATCTTAGAATCTTCAAATGTTCTTTGAAAATGAACACATCCCGACACTTACAAAAATTGATGACTTAGATGTGCAACACATGAAGAAACGTTTCTTCAATCAATGAAGAATAACACTCTAAGTGTGAAGAAATTAATGAAGAATTTGATTCTCGTAACCCACGACAATTGTATGCTGTGTCGAAATCATCATTCTTATACAGGTCACGCCACCACCAAAGTTGAAAATCTTCAATTTGAGTTTTTCCTCTGCTTTTGAAATTCTTCGCTTTTCAAAATTCTTCAACTTTGCTAAATCTTCATGCTCCTGCTTTTTCTTCATTTATATATATATATGGGTGTATGTCCTCTAAGATTCACTTATGGCTATTTCTTCAAGTCTTTTTTCTAAGGAATGTGATCGGACCCTTCCCTCTATGCTATACTCAACCCAATCTATTCACAAATTCTTCATGTGCGTCTATTTGAAACTCGCTCAAAATCTTCACTGTCCTTGTCACCAAGAAATTGCGAACGGAACTTTTAACTTATCTTATCCAAGTTTTCGGTTTTGCCGCCAAACCGCTCCGCATCCCACGATAGATTTATCTATTCACCCACGATCTAACACAATCTCCACTTTTCAAGACGTGGTGACACATGTCGTTTAATGAGAAGGGTCAGGCACTCGTCCCAAATCTTCGGCTAACAGTTTTTCACCGTATATATATACCCCTCCCTTCCAC
>JAHIAM010001823.1:0-42667 GCA_021605205.1 Aegilops longissima
TATATATTTGGTAAAGGGTGGAAGGCTCGGCCTTATGCAGTGTTTTGTTCCACTCTTGCCGCCTAGTTTCCGTCATACGGTGTTATGTTCCCGGATTTTGCGTCCCTACGCGGTCGGGTGATTTATAGGACCCCCTTGACAGTTCGCTTTGAATAAGACTTTTCCAGCAAGGCCCAACATTGGTTTTACCATTTGCCTCACCTATGCCTTTTTCCCTTGGGTTTCGGAGCCCAGGGTCATCTTTATTTAGCCCCGGGCGGTGCTCCTTGGTGTTGGTCGAACCGAGCAACCTCTTGGGGCCACCTCGGGGCAACTCGAGGTTGGTTTTACTCGTAGCTTGACTTATCCGGTGTGCCACGAGACCGAGAATGCGTCGACTCCTATCAGAGTTTGTCGGCACATCCGGGCGGCTTTCTGGTCTTGTCTTATTCTTTGTCGAAATGTCTTGTAGCAGGATTCGAGACTGATCGGGTCTTCCCGGGAGAAGGAATATCCTTCGTTGATCGCGAGAGCTTATCATGGGCTAAGTTGGGACACCCTGCAGGGTTTGAACTTTCGAAAGCCGTGCCGCGGTTATGTGGCAGATGGGAATTTGTTAATGTCGGTTGTAGAAAACCGAAGTTGATCTTAATTAAAATACACCAACGCGTGTGTAACCGTGATGGTCTCTTCTCGTGGTCCGGGAAGTGAACACTGATGTTGGAGTTATGTTTGGCGTAAGTAGTTTCAGGATCACTTCTTGATCATAGTTGTTCGACCGTGCTTTGCCTCCTCTTCTCGCTCTCTTTTGCGTATGTAGCCACCATATATGCTAGTAAACTTGCTGCAGCTCCACCTCACTACCGGTCCTACCTTTAAGCTTAAATAGTCTTGATCTCGCGGGTGTGAGATTGCTGAGTCCCGTGACTCACAGATACTTCAAAACCAGTTTGCGGTGCCGATGAAACCATGCGGTGATGGATCCGAGCTCAAGGAGGAGCTCGATGAAGATCTTGTTCATTGTGTTGTTTCGTTTGATTGATCGATAGTGGAGCCAGTTGGGACGATCGGGGATCTGTGTAGCATTTGGGGTAGTCTTCTTTTATTTTGGTTCCGTAGTCGGACCTTGATTGTATCTGTATGATGTAATGTTTTACTCATGTAATGTGTGAAGTGGCGATTGTAAGCCAACTATGTATCTCTTTCCCTTATGTATTACATGGGTTGTGTGAAGATTACCTCACTTGCGACATTGCTTTCAATGCGGTTATGCCTCTAAGTCGTGCTTCGACACGTGGGAGATATAACCGCATCGAGGCGTTACAAGTTGGTAATCGAGCCTTCCCGACTTAGGAGCCCCTACTTGATTGTTTCTTGGCGTTGTTGAGTCTAGAGCGGAAAATGTTTTGAGTCTTAGGATTATATATATCGGTAGGATTCTTTTACTCCTCGGTCCTTAAATCGCTCTGGTGAGGCATCTGGCGTAGAAGTTTTGACTTTTCTCTCCTCAAATTTCACTAAAAAATTTTTTTAGGATCACGCGGGTATCTTGGAATCGTTCAGATGGTTTTGTGGCGAGAACATTGTTCTTGGTGCCTCGACATTTAGGGGTTGTGGCGGTGTCCGGGAGTTGAGCTCCAGGGTGTTGTCGTCACAATTTTATCGTTGCAGATTCTGGAATACGAGTTTTTACCGACATCGAAATCTCTTTTGTGCAGTTGTTGGTGAGATAACCACGATAGCCCGATCTTGTGGCGAGTCGGAGAGTATTGCCATGACTTGTATAACGGATGTTTTTGAAGGTCGAGGTACCACGATTTCGAAGGTTTCTTGGTTATGTGTTGTGGATGGATACAGCTGGATCTAGGTATTGTTAGTTTGGGTGATATATTTTGTGTCCCTGTATCCCCAACACCAGATTGCATAACCAGAAAGTTTAGGGAGTTTATAGGTGGAATTCAAGTAGCTCCTAGAATATCTTTCCTACAGATGCATGATATGAGATTGGGTAAATCTCTATCATATGTATTTGTTCCGCTTATACGCAAGCCAAATCCTTTGTTTTTTTTCTTTCCGTTTTGTGGTATTGAGTTGCTTCAATGCCAAGTGTTGATTCCATACCTCATTCTAAATGGTGTTCTCATATTTCTATGTGAATACTAATCCTTCTTGATCCTTGAGCTTGTCATGTCAATTCTTTTCTCAACGGCGTGCTTCTCTTCAAGTGGATCCGATCATTTCAACATTCGCAAGATCAATTCTAAGCTTTTTCTCAGCGGTGTTCGTTTCATCCGACCTAAGTTGCCTTTGTTTTCCGCCCTCCACCCTTTTCTTCAAGGACTCAGATTTCTTAATCAAGTATCCATTTTATTGAGTGAAGTTTCTTCATTCTTTTCCTTTAATGTTTTATCGGTGATTTCTCATGAAGCGCTAAGGAAGCTTTTACCTTATCATTGTTCCATTCTAATTTTCTTCTCCGGTGGATTTAACTCAAGCTTTCAATATTGATCATATTCCTTTCCTTGTTGTAAATGCTTTCTCATGTCGGTGCATCTCTTAATCATCCACTTCTCACTATTCAATTGTTCCGGAGTGTTGAAGATATCTCAGAAGATTCTAGTTTCCATTCTCAATTCACTCAAGTTCTTTCGAGATTGCTATCTCATTCAAGCCATTTAATTCTACCGGTGCAATATCTATTTCAAACAATCGTTCAACGGTGGTTCTTTTGAGTGGGCCCTAACCCACAGGTCTTTTCCCAGGATCTTACCTAACTCTTCTAATTTTTCCGGAGTTATTCTCAAATTCTTTTCAAAGTTTGATGTAAGGATGAATTATTATCAGTCAAATGTCTTTCTCCAAGATCTTCCAAATTCTTTTCAGCGTTGGTTCAACCTTTCTAATTTTCATTCCGGAGTGTCTCAACAATTCATGGTGGTGTTTCTCGTCGTCATTCTCGAATTTTGAGACCGAAGAAGGATTTCTCCTAAATCTTGGTCCGTTCTTTTGAAGATTCATGGTTCTAGCTTGATGCCATCCTCTCATAATTATTTTCGATTGTGAGAATTCTTTTAACCCACCCGGAGCATTTCAGGAGTCTTTTCAGTTTGGTTCATCTCAGAATTATCCATTCCAGCGTTCAGCTCTTGTTCTCCAAATCTCACGGTGCATCATTCAAGTATTCACTAATCAGTTCATGATTTCTCCGTTCTCATGTATCTAAATTCTCTCAAGTATCTTCGTTCATTTCTAATTCTTCACGGTGATTGTTCTTTTTTTCTTCGTTCTTTTCAATTCTTACGGTGGTTTGTTCAAGATTTCACTTCCTTCTTTATCATATCAATTCATTTGTTGTTTCCAAATCCACGGTGGTTCCATCAATACCTTCTCAAGTTTGTGCTATATCTCTATCTGTAATCATTTTTTCAGCGGGAATAAGTAGTATGCCAAATCCATTGCTTGTCATCAATTCAATTGGTGAAGGATGAGCATAATGTAATTCTTATTCTTGTTTCATCTAGTAAATTCAATTCCTTATTTGGAGGTTCATCAAAATTCTTGATTTCATTTGTTCATCTTTCTTTCCGGAGTTCAAAGTTTCTCGGCTATATCATTTCAAAGCTTCATCTTATCACTGCAAGGCTTCACCTTGTGTTTTCAACTTCTCTTTCTTTTATCACCCTTTTGGTTACCGGAGTTCATCATGGAGGCTCTACATGGTGCTTCCTCAAGGATTCTTTTCATTCTTCAATTGTTCATCAAGATTTCTCGCGGAGTTATGATCCGCCAAGCTATACTCTAAATTGAACATGGTGCTCAACACATGTTTTGTTTTGAGGAGTTCAAGCATTCTTCTTCTTGCATTCCGAAGTGCAATTCTTTCTATCATTATCTCTTGAGATGGTGTTATGTCATTCTCGACAATTTGAGTTCGTGTTTCATGATTCACATGTTGTCAAGAATGAGGTATTTTAAATCCATCAATCTCTTCATTGGAGTTATCTTGGGGTATATTTCACCTAAAGCTTCCCCTAAGGGAATTTGCTATTATGGTGCTTATCAATGATCCAAGTTTTCTCCTATTCTCTGGGGGAAAGAAGATTTCATCTTCTTGTTGATCTTAATCCAATCAATTGTTTCCGTTGGTGGCAGAAGCTCACCTCATAATGTTGAGATGTTTTCATAAGCCCACTACAAGCTTATCCTTATCGTTGTTGTTTTTCAAGCAACTCCGTTCAATCCTACTTCGTAAGGATGATCTTTCAAATTCATTTATGGTGGGACATGTTGGTTTCATTCTTCGTTCTATTCATTCCAACTTTCTATCTATCATGCATTGTTTAGGAGGCATTGTGATGTTGCTCTCTTGACCCATCATCTTCTTTTGTCAAGACCATGTTCTTTTCTTGCTTATCGATTTAACCGAGTGTCATGTTTTCATTCGAGTTCTCTCATCTTATCAAGTTTTGCTGCTTCCTCAACGGAGAGCTGTCTGAAATCTTTCTTACCCCTTGTGCCATTCTTTCAATAGTTAGGAGCGGTGTGTTGTTGATTTCATCAACTATCATCCCATCTTCTCAAGTTCATGATTCTAATTCCTTCCATTTTCAGATTGAGTGCTGCCCAAATTTTATCAATCTTATTCCTTCTCGATCTAGTTTTAACGGAGTGGTGTCAATATCTATGTTATCACTTAACCTCTTGTTTTTCGTCGTATCCCTTGTTCCTCTTTTCTATGAGTGTTTTCAACTTTCTTCATCTTCATTGTTTTCTTTCTTTCATTTTGTTCAACCTCTCGAGGTTCTTTGGTTTCATTCGTTTCTCAAAGAAGCAACTTTGTTTTACCTCTTCCTCTTCCGCTTTTCTCCGGTGCCATCCTAGATCTCGGGGCGAGATCATCTCGTAGTGGTGGGCGTTGTAGCGCCCCAAGACCGGAGCTTGATTGCCTTCAGGTTTTCGAGTTTTGCCATGTGATTTGTTTTGTTTGTGCATTGCTCATGTCATCTCTTGCATTGCATCATGTCATCATGCCATCATATCATTAATTTTAATACTCATATAAATAAATTGTATGGATTTTGATCCATTTAAACCGAGGATTCACATGGTGACTTCTCTTTATAACATATCCTCCCAATATTAGGGAGCTATATTAAAAATATTCCATTGTTTTGGAATCACCATAACTCACTTGCATATTAAATCCCATGCCTTTTCTACTCGAGTTGACCTCAAAACTTTGCCGTTTTATTCTATCATTTTAGGAGATCCACCAAAATCCTCGGGCCATTTTGTTAAATTCTTCATATTTTTGTGAGCCCGGAAAATTATCCGTGTGTCCAAATTCTTTCCCTAACCCTCTCTTTCTTTTTGTCTCTCTAATTTTCTTTTACGCTAAATACAAGAGAGAGAGAAGAAGCCAGCCAGCTTCTTGACCAGACCTTGGGCCACTTCTTCTCCTTTGGGCCAGGCCGGCCACCAAACCCCCTTGAGGCCCAGCCGCGCCTAACCCTAGCCTCCCAGCGCTCTCTTTGGGAATCTCCTCAAGACCAAGACCGCCCGAGACCGACAAGTACCTCTCGATGACCCTAGATGTCTCTGAGCTGTGTATCACTACCGGCGGTGTGATTTTTGTCAAGTCCGACTCTGACGTGCCACGACTGCATTCGTTGTGGATTTTCGTCAAGTACCCCGCCGGATATGCCAAGGTCGACTACGGTGATCGCCAAGTAACCCCTCGGATCATCAAGTTCGACTACCGTGGATCGACAAGTACCACGACTACCCTCGAGGACATTCGGTTCCGTCAAGTTCGACTTCACAAACTGCGGTACCCCGCCGGATCGCAAGACCGTCTCGGATATCGACAAGTACCCCTACGGAGCCTGAATCGCCAAGACCGGATCCGACAAGTACCCGATGGCGTGTACCACTACCGTCGACCCTCGAAGACCCGTGGACCCCGAACATCCACGGGGCGTGAGCGACTACTTCGATGGCGGGATGTACCACTACCATCGAACATGAGCGTCTACTTCCCCTACGCGTGTCACGACTACCATCGCGAGACCGCAAGTACCACGACAACCCGAAGGATTCGGACCCGTCAAGTACCTCTTGAAAGCGAGCGTGAAACACTACTTCCTCTACCTACGCGTGTCACGACTACTTCCCTCGGCGATCATCGCGAGCGTCTACTTCCTCTCTGAAGCGCTTTCCGTCCGTTTGAGCGATCCGAAGGTATAACCCGAGAGCGACCGCGATGAGATGCCCTTGCATGTATGAGATGCGATATGTTTGCACCGTGTCGAATTGTCCTTGCGATGCCCTCTTTTGCCATGCCACCGTTCCGTGGGAACCCGGTAATCGGGAGCACTCCACCATCCTCGCATGACTCGCTTCCGCCCACTTCTTTTGCTCCGGTATCTCCGTGAGTTATCGGAACCGATATGTTGCCGTGGCACCATTTTCGGATTCGTTGCCGTGGCACCTTTCTTCCACGGTGACACAATGCTTCTTAATGCTCTTGTCAACATTTTCATAAAATTGCATAAACTTGTTTATGTCATCCGCATCATGATAACAACATTTAAATGTTTATAATTGTTGTTTGCATTAATTTGCTTAAATGCCATGCTAAAATGATTTATTTCATAACTAAATAACCGTATCTCGGTTTAAATAAATTATATATGTAAATGGGGTAGAAAAATGCATAGATTAACATGGTAGCATTACTTTGCATGTTTAACAACTCTAAAATATGCTTTAGGTCAGATCTGTTCCAAATCCATAATTTGCATATGAGGATTTTTCGGAATTGTTGTTGTTGTTTCGGCCTCATTTAACCTTGCCTAAATAGTTAGTTTCATATGCTTCACCCCTTGCCATGTTTAATAACATTTAATATTGTTGGGTAGCCTAACGAGAGAGAACTAAATAAGTGATGTGGTGTTCGTCAATATGCAACTTCGTTGCATATTGAGCTCCATAACTTGTAGTGTTGTTTGTGCATATTGCCATGCCATGCCTCATTAAACGGACATGCATCATACTTGTTTGTGCATCATGCCATGTTTATGTGATGGTTGTTTACTATGTTGTTTGTTTCTTTCGGGTTGCTTCTCTCGTTAGCCGGTTTCGTTCCGGAGTTGTGAGGATTCATTCGACTTTGTCCGTTTGTCTTCTTCATGGATTCGTTCTTCTTCCTTGCGGGATTTCAGGCAAGATGACCATACCCTCGAAATCACTTCTATCTTTGCTTGCTAGTTGCTCGCTCTTTTGCTATGCCTATGCTACGATGCCTATCACTTGCTTATCATGCCTCCCATATTGCCATGTCAAGCCCCTAACCATCCTTTCCTAGCAAACCGTTGTTTGGCTATGTTACCGCTTTGCTCAGCCCCTCTTATAGCGTTGGTAGTTGCAGGTGAAGATGAAGTTTGTTCCTTGTTGGAACATGGAGTTGTTGTTCCTTGTTGGAACATGTTTACTTGTTGGGATATCACAATATATCTTATCTAATTAATGCATCTATATATTTGGTAAAGGGTGGAAGGCTCGGCCTTATGCAGTGTTTTGTTCCACTCTTGCCGCCCTAGTTTCCGTCATACGGTGTTATGTTCCCGGATTTTGCGTCCCTAACGCGGTCGGGTGATTTATGGGACCCCTTGACAGTTCGCTTTGAATAAGACTTTTCCAGCAAGGCCCAACATTGGTTTTACCATTTGCCTCACCTATGCCCTTTTTCCCTTGGGTTTCCGGAGCCCGAGGGTCATCTTTATTTTAGCCCCGGGCGGTGCTCCTTGAGTGTTGGTCGAACCGAGCAACCTCTTGGGGCCACCTCGGGGCAACTCGAGGGTTGGTTTTACTCGTAGCTTGACTTATCCGGTGTGCCACGAGACCGAGTGCGTGCGACTCCTATCAGGATTTGTCGGCACATCCGGCGGCTTTGCTGGTCTTGTCTTATTCTTTGTCGAAATGTCTTGTAGCAGGATTCGAGACTGATCGGGTCTTCCGGGAGAAGGAATATCCTTCGTTGATCGCGAGAGCTTATCATGGGCTAAGTTGGGACACCCTGCAGGGTTTGAACTTTCGAAAGCCGTGCCAGCGGTTATGTGGCAGATGGGAATTTGTTAATGTCGGTTGTAGAAAACCGAAGTTGATCTTAATTAAAATACACCAACGCGTGTGTAACCGTGATGGTCTCTTCTCGTGAGTCAGGAAGTGAACACGATGTTGGAGTTATGTTTGGCGTAAGTAGTTTCAGGATCACTTCTTGATCATAGTTGTTCGACCGTGCTTTGCCTCCTCTTCTCGCTCTCTTTTGCGTATGTAGCCACCATATATGCTAGTCGCTTGCTGCAGCTCCACCTCACTACCGGTCCTACCTTTAAGCTTAAATAGTCTTGATCTCGCGGGTGTGAGATTGCTGAGTCCCGTGACTCACGAGATACTTCAAAACCAGTTTGCAGGTGCCGATGAAACCGTGCAGGTGATGGATCCGAGCTCAAGGAGGAGCTCGATGAAGATCTTGTTCATTGTGTTGTTTCGTTTCAGTCGATCAGTAGTGGAGCCCAGTTGGGACGATCGGGGATCTGTGTAGCATTTGGGGTAGTCTTCTTTTATTTTGGTTCCGTAGTCGGACCTTGATTGTATCTGTATGATGTAATGTTTTACTCATGTAATGTGTGAAGTGGCGATTGTAAGCCAACTATGTATCTCTTTTCCCTTATGTATTACATGGGTTGTGTGAAGATTACCTCACTTGCGACATTGCTTTCAATGCGGTTATGCCTCTAAGTCGTGATTCGACACGTGGGAGATATAGCCGCATCGAGGCGTTACATGTGCTCACTTTTATCATTAGTTACCTTGCTGTTTTTATATTTTCAGATTACAAAAACCTATATCTACCATCTATATTGCACTTGTATCACCATCTCTTCACGAACTAGTGCACCTATACAATTTACCATTGTATTGGGTGTGTTGGGGACATAAGAGACTCTTTGTTATTTGGTTGCGGGGTTGTTTGAGAGAGACCATCTTCATCCCTCGCCTCCACGGATTGATAAACCTTAGGTCATCCACTTGAGGGAAATTTGCTCTGTCCTACAAACCTCTGCACTTGGAGGCCCAACAACGTCTACAAGAAGAAGGTTGTGTAGTAGACATCACGTGGTCATCATTTGGCTCTTGAGGAGTCACACAACAATGACCATGCTAGATTGAAGAAAGATCTTGATCATGCTCTTGTTGTATCTCGTGTGCTAAATTCCAAGAAGGCCAAACTTGGGGTTGGTCTTGCTAGACTCAAGGAGGAGTTTGAGCTACTTGACAAGTCTCACAAGGCCTTGAAGGGTGCTCATGCTAGCCTTAAAGAGTCTCATGATCAACTCAAGTGAAGTTAACCAAGGAGAAAGCCACTTTTCCTCATATGGTTTTAATTGATAATGCAAATGCTACTAATCCATGTTGTGAGCATGTGCATCTTGTGGAGGAGAATGCAAAGTTGAAGGAGCAACTTGAGAAAGGCCTTGTGTCTTGCATACAAAGCGAGAAGAACCTCAACGACCTTTTGAGCAATCAAAAGGAAGTTGTAACCAAGGAGGAATTGGGTTCATACGCAAGTCCAAGAACAAGAAGAAGAATGACAAGGCCAAACAACCTCCTCCTCTCAAGAAAACTTTTGTGAATGAGGGAGAGGGTGCTTCTAAGGAGAAGAAGAACAACAATGTGAAGGGTGGTGATGCCAAGAAGGGCAATGCTACCCCTCCCAACAAAGCCGGCGACTTTAACCCTTCTTATGTGTTATGCCGTGCTAGTGATGGACATGTTTATGCTAAATTTGTTGGTTATCCTTATGAGTACATTGAATGGTCTATTTGGGTTCCTAATACCCTTGTTACTAACATCAAAGGACCCATTACAAAATGGGTACCTAAAACCAAGCATTGATCTCTTGTAGGTGTTTGCTTTCGGTGGGGGATCATGGTTGCTCGATAGTGGAGCCACAAATCAGATGACCGGAAGCAAGGACTTGGTGGTGGACATGCACAAGATTCCATCTATGCCCACCAATGTCGAGTGGGGTGATGCCTCGTCTTCTAAGGTATTGGGATTCGGACAGGTTTTCATTTCTCATGATCTCACGATCGAGAAGGTCATGCTTGTTGAGTCCCTTGCATACAATTTACTTTCGTTCGTCAACTTGCACTCATGGGCTTTGCCACTTTCTTTGAATTTGATACCGTGGCCCTCTGTGGAGCAAGACTCTTAAAGTAGCATTTGTTGGGCATGTAGAAACGGTCTCTATGTGATTAACTTTTGGGCGACCCACTAAGACCGCGACATGCCTAATAGCTAAATTTGGCGTGGGATGGCTTTGGCATCGCCGTTTAGCCCATGTCAATATGAGATATTTGCAAAGGCTTCTCAAGGGGACCATGTCCGTGGAGTAACAAATGTTAGCTTTGCTAAAGATCGTGCTTTCGATGCTTGTATCAAAGGAAAGCTACATGAAAAGGCTCACCCTCCACGACTATCATTTACTCGAAGAGGCCTTTGGAGCTTCTTCACTGGATATCTTGGGCCTCCATCCTTAGATAGTCTTGTGGGTAGAAAGTATTGCTTGGTGGTTGTGGATGATTATTCAAGATACACTTGGGTATATTTCTTCAAGAGGAAAAGCGAGACCCAACAAACCATCATTGACTTTGCAAATGAAGCCCAACGTCAACACAATGCAAAGATCTTGACAATAAGAAGTGACAACGGCACCGAGTTCAAGAACTACACCTTGGATGAGTTTCTTAGTGATGAGGATCAAGCATCAATATTCCACCATACACTCCTCAACAAAATGGTGTAGCGGAGAGGAAGAACCAGGCGTTGATGGATGCGGCAAGGACCATGATGGCGGAGTTCAAGTCTCCTTACAACTTTGGGCGAAGCCATCAACACCACTCGTCATGCATCCAATCGGCTCTACCTCCCAAGAGAATGAACAAGACTCCATATGAGATACTCACCGGTAACAGCCCAACCTCAAGTACTTCCGGGTGTTCGGGTGTAAGTGTTTCATTGTCAAGAAAGGTGTTCATTTGTCCAAATTTGAGGCTAGAGCTCAAGAGAGCATATTTGTTGGTTATGCTACAAACTCTCATGCTTACCGTGTCCTCAATAAGTCCACGGGACTTATTGAGGAGACATGTAAACATGGAGTTTGATGAGAATAACAGCTCCCAAATGGAGCAAAGTGGTACTTGTGATGTAGGTGTTGAAATTCCTCCCCAAGCCATAAGAAGAATGGGTGTTGGCTTTATCCTTCCCATTGAGGAACCCCTTGTGGCCGAAGGAGAAGGGCAATGTTCCACTCAAGTGGAACCATCACCAACTCAAGAACCACACGCTTACGAAGAACAAAGTGAAGGCCCTCAACCAAATGAACAAGATCAAGGGCAAGATCAACCTCAAGATGGTGGTGAATCACCAAGTGATGCCCAAGATCAAGTTCTCTCCTCCGAGCTAGTTCAAGATCAAGAACAAGCTCAAGACGACGCTCAAGATGATCAAGTTTCCGCTTCTCAACTCACTCCTGAGGAGGAATTGGAGTGTCGTGCCGCTAAGATCGCATCCAAGCTATCCACCAAAGATCATCTCATGACAAATGTGCTTGGAAGCTTAAGAAAGGGGGTAAGCACTCGTAGACAATTAGCAAACTATTGTGAACATCACGTGTTTTTCTCTTTGTTGAACCCCAAAAGGTCTATGAGGCGCTCGAGGATCCGGGTTGGCTTAATGCCATGCATGAAGAACTCAACAACTTCGAGCACAACAAGGTGTGGAGATTGGTGCCAAGGCCAAGGGGGAACCATAATGTCATTGGAACCAAGTGGATATTCAAGAACAAGGAAGATGCTCATGGAATTATCATTCACAACAAGGCTCATTTGGTAGCACAAGGCTACTCCCAAGTCGAGGGTATCGACTACGGTGAAACCTTTGCTCCCGTTGCTCGCCTTGAATCCATTCGTTTGTTGATTGCTTATGCTTCTCATCATAACTTTAAGTTGCAACAAATGGATGTGAAGAGTGCTTTTCTTAATGGTCCCATTAATGAGTTGGTGTATGTCAAGCAACCCCCCGGGTTCGAGGATCCCTATTTTCCCGATCATGTGTACCAACTCGATAAGGCACTCTATGGCCTTAAGCAAGCCCCACGTGCGTAGTATGACCACCTTACCGAGTTGTTGCAAGATCGCGGTTTTGAAATTGGGAAAATGGACCCCTCTTTTTACTAAGAAGGTCAAAGGGAGTTGTTTGTGTGCCAACTATATGTTGATGATATTATCTTTGGTTCCCCTAACAAAGCTTTCAATAAGGAATTTGTCGCACTCATGACCTCCAAGTTCAAGATTTCCATGATGGGAGAGTTGAGGTTCTTTCTCAGGTTTGAAGTCAAGCAGCGAAGAAGGAACCTTCATCAACCAAGCCAAATACACTCAAGACATGCTTAAGAGATTCAAGCTAAGTGATGTCAAGCGGCTTCCACTCCAATGCACGATGATCCACAAGTATATATAGGGATCTATCGTAGTCCTTCGATAAGTAAGAGTGTCGAACCCAACAAGGAGCGAAGGAAATGACAAGCGGTTTTCGATGGGTATTCTACAAGCACTGAAATTATCGGTAATAGATAGTTTTGTGATAAGGTAATTTGTAACGGGTAACAAGTAACAAGAGTAAATAAAGTGCAGCAAGGTGTCCCAATCCTTTTTGTAGCACAAGACAGGCCGGGACAAATTCTTATATAAAGGAAAACGCTCCCGAGGACACATGGGAATTATCGTCAAGCTAGTTTTCATCACGCTCATATGATTCGCGTTTGATACTTTGATATGTGGGTGGACCAGTGCTTGGGTATTGCCCTTCCTTGGACAAGCATCCCACTTATGATTAAATCCTATTGCAAGCATCCGCAACTACAAAAGAGGTATTAAGGTAAACCTAACCATAGCATGAAACATGTGGATCCAAATCAGCCCCTTACGAAGCAACGCATAAACTAGGGTTTAAGCTTCTGTCACTCTAGGAACCCATCATCTACTTATTACTTCCCAATGCCTTCCTCTAGGCCCAAATAATGGTGAAGTGTCATGTAGTCGACGTTCACATAACACCACTAGAGGAGAGACAACATACATCTCATCGAAATATTGAACGAATACCAAATTCACATGACTACTTATAGCAAGACTTCTCCCATGTCCTCAGGAACAAACGTAACTAATCACAAATCATATTCATGTTCATAATCAGAGGGGTATTAATATGCATAAAGGATCTGAACATATGATCTTCCACCAAATAAACCAACTAGCATCAACTACAAGGAGTAATCAGCACTACTAGCAACCCATAGGTACCAATCGAGGTTTTGAGACAAAGATTGGATACAAGAGATGAACTAGGGTTTGAGATGAGATGGTCTGGCGAAGATGTTGATGGAGATTGACCCTCCCAATGAGAGTATCGATGGTGATTCGATGGTGACGATTTCCCCTCCGGAGGAATGTTTCCCAGCAGAACAGCTCGTCCGGAGCCCTAGATTAGTTCCGCCAAGGTTCCGCCTCGAGGCGGTGCTTAGTCAGCTTCCTCCTCATTTTTCTTGGGCGAAAGACTTCATATAGAAGAAGATGGGCATCGGAGGCTGCCGGGGCCCACGAGATAGGCGCGCCCCCACCCTCGTGGTCGGTGTGGGCCCCCTCGGTTGATTCTTTCACCAATATTTTTATATATTCCAAAACGTGCCTCCGTGAAGTTTCATGACTTTTGGAGTTGTGCAGAATAGGTCTCTAATATTTGCTCCTTTTCCAGCCCAGAATTCCAGCTGTCGGCATTCTCTCTCTTCATGTAAACCTTGTAAAATAAGAGAGAATAGCCATAAGTATTGTGACATAATGTGTAATAACAGCCCAAAATGTAATAAATATCGATATAAAAGCATGATGCAAAATGGACGTATCGATGCCCGTCAAATGCCAACTTGACATAGATCCCAATGGTAAAGCGGTGGATCAAAAGGTATATTGCTCCATGGTTGGCTCCTTGCTTTACCTTTGTGCAACTAGACCGGATATCATGTTGAGTGTGGGAGCACGGTTTCAAGCCGCACCTAAGGAAAGCCACTTTGTGGCGGTCAAGCGAATCTTTCGATATTTGGCTCATACCACAAACTTTGGCTTATGGTATCCAAGAGGATCTAACTTCAGCCTTGTGGGCTATTCGGACTCCGATTGGGCGGGAGACAAAGTGGATAGGAAGTCCACTTTCCGAGGGTGCCAATTTCTTTGTTGCTCTTTGGTGAGTTGGTCTTCCAAGAAGCAAAGTTGTGTGTCTCTCTCGTCCACCGAAGCGGAGTATGTGGCCGGCGGTAGTTGTTGTGCACAACTTCTATGGATGAGGCAAACTTTAAAGGATTACGGTGTCATTTGTGACAAAGTGCCTCTTTGGTGTGACAATGAAAGTGCCATCAAGATTTCTCTCAACCCGGTTCAACACTTCAAGGCGAAGCATATTGAGATTCGTTATCACTTCATCCGGGACCACATTAGGCGAGGGGAGATCGAGATCAACTATGTCAACACTCATGATAACCTTGTAGATATTTTCATGAAGCCCTTGGATGAAGCAAGATTTAGCGAGTTAAGGCATGACCTAAATATCATTGATTCGAGCAATGTTGCTTGAACCCTTGCACACCCCACCATACTCAACTTGTTATCTTGTTTAGGTGTAGGCATGGACATAGGGGGGTGTGGTTCTCTCAATGAGCTCTCCCTCCCCCCATTATGCATAAATTGATAAACTCTTCCACATTAGCCATTGTTGAAGGTACTTGTGCTTCAAAGACGAGTTTTGGTCATGGGCCCAAGAATAATTCTTCGCGGTGCCATACCAATTGACTCAAACATAGGTGGCTCCGGCCACCGCCCTCTCTTTGGAGAGGTTGTGTTGTGTGTTTTGTCCTTGTTGTCTCTTGCCTTTCTTTCTTCGTGTCGAGCTTGCGTGTGTTGTCTCGTGGGTTAGCTCTTTGGTGTGTCTGTTCACTTGAAGGTTGCATTCCAAAGGCTGCTTTCTTCTCTTGTTTTGCGAAACTTGCATTTTCTTGGGTCTATGGTACTACATGCAGAGCTGCGCGCAGTACTACGCAACCAGATCTGACGGTAATTTTTACGCCTTTGGAGCAGCGATACTTCCGCATGCAGTGCGGTACTTCCGCTCAGGCGGTACTACCGTGATGAGGTGCGAGTACTACTGCGTAGTCACGCAGCGTGGGGGTTAGAGTGGGCAGGGGGTTCTAACTCCCCATACCCATTCAACTCCTTTTCCCCCATCGTCTCTCTCTCTCCTTGTCGGGAAGCTGATCGGCCTTACGAACACCTATGGGACGGCGGACCGAGCCCCTTCGGTTCGGTGGGGGCGGAGGTCGCCTGAAGAAGCAGATCGGCGAAGCACCACGAGCACTTTACCCAGCCCGAGCTCTCCGGAGATAACCTCCTCTGCTGCATGTTTGATTGTATTGTGTTCTTGCTAGGGGGAGGCTGAGTGCTCTGATACACACCAGCTGCTAACAAGACCTAAGCGTGGGTGTCTTACGGCGAACCTTCGAACCCCCTCTCGTTGCGCATGGGCCTCCTTTTATATGCTCAAGGGGTCTCCGGCAGGTGTAGCGTAGACAAGGGTAAAAATGGAAAAAGAGTGCGGTTGGTACAGCTACTTATGCGTGTATCATACCTAACCACGGCGGCGGGGACAAAGGCATTAAATGCCGTCTCGTCGCCCAAGCAGTCAAGCGAGGGACCGTCGAGCGCCACCGCTTGCCACGATGGCAATCTTGTCGGCGCCGCTTGCCACAGCGCTCCGCCGCCGCCTGACCTCTTGCCACGTCGCTGGAAATGTCGAGGCGACACGTTGGTGGATGTCTTTGGAAGCGCGAGAGCAGTGGTAGTCTGCATGACAAGCGCCTTGCAGCGGTTGTTGCCTTGTCGCGTCCGGAAGCTTGTCGCTCGCCGGGCCTTCCGGCAAGCTCCTCTTCTTGGGGCCTTGTCTCCTAGGTGCTTTGGGTGGCCTTCCGGCAAGCTCCTCTTGCCGGGCCTTGTCTCCTTAAGCTTGAATACTTTGTTCTTGAATGGCTCCAAAGGAACCATGGAGGACCTTAGCGGTCACTGGCAAGCCTTGCATGAGAGTGCTGCAGCTGCCCGTGCGAGTTCGGGATACTAGGGTACCCTACTCTAGTACACCGACAGGAGCCCGGGCCTGGGCCACACACAGTGCGGCGCTGTTGGGCCAGGCCCAAAACAGGCACGCAGCGGCTGGGTTCGCCGTAACTCACTCTGGACCCTGCGCCCCCACAGGCAGCAGCGCGTCGAATGCGGCACGTGGGAGAGATCGTGGGGGTTTCTTTATTCGGAAGGCGGGCGTCCGCCCCTCCCTCTTTATAAGCGGGGAAGCAGGCGGTTCGCCCACCTTGCCGATTGTTGTCCAATCTCGAAAAACCTCCGCTGCTCCCCTTCTTCCCAAAGCTGAAAAGAGAGCAGCGCTCCTTCCATCGCCACCAGCACCACCCACGCCGTCGATCTCCCCACCACCTCCGTCATGGCTCCAAAGCCGACAAGGGAAGAGGCGTGAAAGTCGGCCCGGCCTTGGCGGCTCATGGCCTTCTGAAAGGCGGGCCATCTCCCCCAGCTCGCCGCAAGGGATCGAGGAGAACTACTACCTCTTACAGTCGGCGGAGGCACGCGGCGCATCCGTGCACAAAGGTACTCAGGCCGTCGCTTGGAACTGGCTCGAGCAGGTATCCCTTCTTGCGCTGTTCTTCTCTGCGGGCTCTGCCCGCCCTTCTCTGAATTTTTCTGCGATATCATGAAGACCTCGGGTTCCGCCTCCTTGACTTCACCCCAATGCTGTTACGACCATGGCAGTTTCGCACATCTCTGCGAAAACTTTGTCGGAATCCATCAAGCGTAGCCCTTTTCGCCACTTCTTCATGCCCCGAGTTGAGAGAGGAGAGCCAATTCGGAGAATCGCTTGGATCTCAAGAATTGGCAAGAAGGAAGCCTATCTGGAAGGAGAGCTCCGCAACAAGTGAGAGGAATGGAGGCGGACTGGTGTTGGATTGTTGAGGAGAACCCGCAGCCCTTTACCGTGCGCCAAACCCCAATAGTCTTGCGGCAATGATTGAACAACGTGGCCCGGAAGATGCTAGGCTGAAGATTGCGTCACCCGAATCCTTCGCCTTAGACTTGCGGGCTCACCGTAGGCACCGTTAGCGCGAACTTCCTTCGCCGTCGCATCACCCCCTTGCAGGAGAGGAGGAGACCTGCACAGGAGTTTGAGCACGGCAGATATCATGAGGCTGCGCCGGGCCTTAATTTCAACTTCAACTTGTCTTGGAACTTGTGCGATGCTCTTGGAGCTGTTCAAGCTGATCTGATCATCCGAGATGTTCAGGTTGCGGCGTCGTCCGCTGTGCAACAATTCCTCGCTTGACCGCATCCGTGCAATGATGCCATTGTCGACTTCGCATGGAATTGTTCCCACTTGGCAAGAAACTGCGAGATGGCGTTGTCGGGAGTTCTTTGACAGCCTGGTAGAAGTGCGGTCCGCCCGATGAAGCAGAGGGCCTCACCCTGACACCAGCGACGATGAGATGCAGCGCATCGCCACCAGCTGGAAGAGGTGGCAGCAACCGCTGCATGGCGAGTTCAGATTCACCGTGGAGGCGAAGCAGCGAGGCGGCAAGCCTTGTCGGCGAGGAGTTTGCGGCGAGGAGGAGCTTGCCGAGCCTGAAGCTGAGTCGGCGAGCCTGCCGAGGCGCCTCCTCCCACCTTTAAGCAGCTTGCATGGCGGAGCCCCATCTCCACCAGAAGGCGTCTCCGCAAGGCTGGAGCGTGGCGGGCGGCGGGCGGGCCAGCAGCCGCCCGCGCCGCGCGCGGCAGCTCCACCGCGGCAAGCACTTGTTGCCGCGAGAGCACCTCACGCCCGCTGCGGCAAGCTGGAGCAGGTCCCTCCCGGGCCACGCTTGCTTCCGCCAAGCGGCCAGGGAACCCTCCTCCGCCTCGTCGCACCGGAGGCGAGCAGAATTGATCTCTCCGCGCTCGGCTCCGGCGAGGAAGAAGAAGAGTAAGATTCTTTCTTTGTACTTGTAGATCTTGACTTTGTTGCTTTGTCTTGTATCTGATTTGCTTCACTCTGAAACCTTTCCTTTTGAGGACGCTGGCCCGAAGATCGTCGAAGAGCCAAGGCCCGGTGATTGTCATCGAGGGCGAACCCACCGCGCAGCAGGAAGCGCGTCAGAGACCTCCTTGCCGGACCGGCAACTCTTCCTAAAGCAGCCCCAGCACAGCCCCATCGTAAGTATATGGTTTACTTTCTGCTGTTGGGCGTGCATGGGTGCCCTTTCTTTCTTGATATCATTGTTGGTTTGTGTAGGGCGAGCAGCCCCACAGGAGTGCCACAAGCCGCTCGACATGCCATCTGCCGACCACACCGCCAAGGAGGATCCCCGGCAAGGAGTGTTCTCCGGCAAGGGGCGTCTCCGGCAAGGGATAGCACCGGCGACCCTCTGGTGGTTGAGACCGCGGCTGCAGATCCCATCGCAGGTAATCCTCTTGCCTGAAAATTTCCCTTGGGTTCTTTTTCTTCTGATTTTCTTTTTGAATATTTGTTTGACTTTTCTTCATTTTCTGGTCGTCAGATCCACCTGCCACAGAGCCAATGGAGACTGAGGTCGCCGGCGAGGAGGAGGGGCGCGGCAATACTGATGATGCCGCCGCCATCGAAGAAAGGCTGGCGTTAATGAGCCCGCCCGTGAAGAGGCCGCCAAAGCTGCCGCCCGCGAAGTTGGCGAGGTCGGCGATCGTCTTGCGGCCCTGAGGCCGCGAGGCGTCAGTGCTCGCCGACCGCCGATCCTCCGCCTGCTGCGGCGTCGAGCTCGAAGAGCCCAGCCAGTGCCTATCGAAGGCGGTGATGGCATCTTCATCAAGCTCCCTTGGGCGTCGAGCTCCAGGCGCCGGTCGAAGGAGAAATCTTTGATGAAGAGCTGCTCGCCTCCGCTGGTGGCGCTGGTCGACAGCGCCAAGCAGCAGCAGGCGAGTCGAGGAGGAGCAGCTGCTGCGGCTGTTGTCGCTCTACCGCGCCCGACAAGCCAAGCTGGAATCCGTGAAGCGCTTGTCGCGGCGGGAGCAGATATGTCGAAGCGGAGGAGCTACGGGGCATCAACCAGAAGCTCTCCGGTCCCTGGAAGAAGGGCGGGGCGACTTCGGCGAGAGCGTAAAGCCTTCCTCCTCGAGAAGGCTGAAGTGAAAAACAACAGCTTGCTTGCCGAGAAGCTATCTGCGCGGGAAGGCGAGTTGGCGCGAGAGGAAGGTTAATCTTGACAGCCATGAGGAGGATCTTGCCCAGCGTGAGCGAACATTTGGCGGGGCTCTCAAGGAAGCAAAGGATCTTGCCGCAGCTGCGAGGCCGCCAAGAAGGAGCTGGAGGCGAAGGTGGCGCAGGTGGAGGCCAGTCTGAAGGAGAACAACGAGCTTGCTGCACTCAAGCATGGCGTGAAGGGCGCCTACACTCTTGGCGAGCTGCAGGTCGTCTCGCCGAGAGGAGCAAGGAGCTCAGCGCCGCCAAGGATTCAATGCAGATCTCGAGTTGAAGGCGACCACCTTGACTCAGGGGCTGGGCGGCGCCGAGGGCGGGAGGTGGCCTTGTTAGAGAAGATCAAGGCCGGCCAGGCGCTCTTTGGCGAGAATCTTCTTGCCGCCAGAACACCTTCGGGGAGAGCGTGGAGCCTTTGGACCGAGGGTCTCGTGAATGTCGCCGCAGCCATCGGCGGGGGCTGGCGCGGTGGGGATGGATGATCTCGGGTATTCCTCCGATGAGCACCTCCAACCCAGCGCCAAGCTCAGCTTGTTCTTCAAAGGCGTGGCGGCGGCCCTCCAGCGACTCGGGAAGAGATCCCAAAGCAGCTGGCCGGCGAGTCGCGCCAAATCTGTCAGGAGCTCTTCAAAAGTCTTGATGAAGGTGGCCTTCCGCAATCCAGGCCTCAACCTCACCAGCGTCCTCAAGTCCTTGCCGCGGATGCCGATGTGGGCGCTCAAGACCCTTGTCGCACCCATCGTGGACAGGGTGGCGGGATCAAGAGGTTGTTGGCGATCGTGTGGATTAGGCCGCCCGTTTTCTCTTTTCCTTGTCGCTCTTGGCTATGTTATGAGAACAATCTATTAGAGCTGCGACAAATTATCTTGTAATATAACTCTATTTTGAGTAATGATTGCTATGTTATTTCCTTTACTTGATTCCTTCCTTTGTATGTTTTTGCCCTACGCTTTTAGGGAACTTGTCGTGTGAGCAGCTTTTGCCTTGAGCAGCTTCGAGTCTTGAACGTCGGCCTTCTTTGGCGGTGCCGCTTCCGACAAGCAACCTCGTCGCAACTAGTTGCAGCTCACTTAAGTTGTTGAGCGGACTCGAAACAAATTAAGGGCGCAACTAGCTACGAGTCGGTTCCTCCGCGCACAGGTTTTCCATACAAAGCACGGTCATTCGAGGAAGATAACTTAAAAATTTTAAAACTGATTGCTCAAATTTTAGCAACTTAGCTTTTACATCGTTTGCTTCGGTGGCGAAACTTCCTCGGCGACGCTTGGTCCACACCATTATCTTCTCCTCCCCGGCAAACTTGTGGGCGAGGAACCTTCCTTTCTTTGAGAAAGAAAGAAGAAAATAATGATATGGAGCCTTATGGCTTGTTATTACTTACGGAGATAGGTGCTGCACGAAATGTCGGATAATGCATGCAAAAATAATGTAGAGAGCATGAAATCGACAAGATGTCGCGGAGCACATGAGCTTCTTATGCTGCAGGGTCTGCCCGGCTTTGTACAAAGGATTACATGCAACATCGGCAAGACTTGTACAAAAGGTGGTTGCGGAACAGGTTCGACACCGCGCGCTCTGAGTAAAACTTACGAAGATGCTCAATGTTACGAGTTGCTCACGGAATGCCATCTTCGGTCTCAAGCGGACAGCGCCGGGCCTAGTGACTCGTCTCACCGGTAAGGGCCTTCCCTTGGCGTCAACTTGTTGGAATTCTTGGCGGACTGAGCAGCGAAGAACAAGGTCGCCTTCCTTGAGACTTCGGCACTAACTGCGGCTATGGTAGCGGCGCAAAGCTTCTTGGTATCGAGCAGCTCGTCAATGACTGAAGGCGGTCCTCCTCAAGGCGGTCGTCATCTTATGCATAGCTGCTCTTGCTCAAACTCATCATAGCGAGCACTCGAGGTGACCCGATATCTGAGTTCCGTGGGGAGAACTGCCTCTGCTCCATAGACTAGGCGAAAGGTGTCGACCGATGGCTCGATTTGGCGTCGTCTGATCGACCAAAGAACCACCGGCAGCTCCTCAATCCAGTTTCTGCCGCACTTGTGCAGCCTGCCGAAAGTCTGGTCTTGAGCCCCGCAGCACTTCAGCATTGCCCTCTCTGCTTGACCGTTACTTCTCGGATGAGCAACAGAAGCAAAGCAGACCTTGGCGCCAAGATCTTGGACGTACTGCATGAAGGTGCGGCTCATGAATTGCGTGCCGTTGTCGGTGATGATCCTGTTAGGAATCCCGAAACGGCAAACAACCGATCTGAAGAACTTGACTGCTGACTATCTGTCACCTTCCTCCTTGCTTCCACTTCGGCCACTTTGTGAACTTGTCGATTGCGACGTACAAGTACTCAAAGCCCCGACAACTTCGGGGAAAGGGCGAGGATGTCGAGCCCCCACGAAAATGGCGAGGATAAAGGGATCGTCTGGAGAGCTTGAGCTGGCTCGTGTATCTGCTTGGAATGGGCCTTGCGCTTCACACTTGGTTACTTGTGCGATTGCATCTGGAGGCTGTCGGCCAAAAGAAACCTTGCGGAATGCTTTGCGGCAAGTGTTCTTGCACCAATGTGGTGACCATATGCCTCCATGTATCTCTGCCAACTTACATCCGTCTTCCGGTGAATACACTTCAATTTCACACGTTGAGTCTTCTTACATGCAGTGTGTCGTTGACAAACTGGTACATACTTGACTGCCGGGCTACTCTTTCCGCTTCTTCTTGCTCTTCGGGAAGTTCTCCTGTCTGAAGGAATTGGACAATCTGCTGTGCCCATGCTGGAGCTTACGGCTTGACAACAAGAACCAAAGACACATCTGCTGCTGTGGGAACATCTGCTTCTACGGCGAGAACTTGCGGCTCTGCCGGAGCTTGGCGTTCCCCGGCAAGCTTGCCGGAGCAAAACTTGTCGGGAGCGTCTGCTTCAACGGAACAAACCCTAGGGCTTGTCGGAGCAGACTGCTCCTCAGCACTCTTGGTGTTGATCTTGGGGACCTTCTTGGCGGACGCTTCGGGGAGCTCTGCCGGAAAATAGTCACCAGAAATCAACTTCCTCTTCTTGTTCTGTCCAATTGATGGCGCTACAGATGGTTGAGTCAGCTTGAGCACAAAGATCCCTGGTTCCACAGGTAACTTAAGTGCGGCGCACTTCGACAGGCCTTCAGCAATGTCGTTCTGAGCTCTTGGAATATATTCCATTTGTAAGCCGTCAAAGTGCTCTTCTAGCTTTCTCACTTCATCAACATAAGCTTCCATCAACTGACTCTGATAATTCTTGTTCACTTGGCGGACGACAAGCTGTGAGTCACCCCTGACAATGAGCTTCTTGATCCCAAGGTCTACTGCGATCCTGAGACCGGCAAGCAAACCTTCATACTCTATAGTATTGTTCGTTGCTTGCTCCTTGGGAAAGTGCATCTGGACTACGTACTTGAGGTGCTCTCCGGTGGGTGCAACAAGTAGCACGCCCGCACCGGCGCCTTGCAGCGAGAATGCACCATCAAAGTACATCAGCCACTCTTTGCTTGCTTCCTTGATGGGGATGCTTGTTTCTGGAATTTCTTCATCTTGTGTTGGCGTCCATTCCGCTATGAACTCCGCCAATGCTCTGCTTTGGATAGTTGAAGTACTTTCAAACTTGAGGCCAAAGCATGACAGTTCTAGTGCCCACTCGACAATCCTGCACTGTAAACCACGGATTCTGCAGTATCCTTTTCAGCGGAAGCGGTGGCATTGTGATCTCATGTGCTTGGAAGTAATGGCGCAGCTTTCTGGAGGCCATGAGAAGGCGAAGCAATTTACGCACACGAGTACCTTGACCTAGCCCCTCTGAAGGGGCTGACAAAGTAAAGCGGGCGCTGCACCATTCTCTTCGCACCTTCTCTTGCGCTGCAGATCCATCTTTATCGGGACGAGCTTGCGGGTGAAGTCCCTTGCTTGTCATTGGATGCATCTGCCATGGTTGTCGGCTCATCATCCGCCTCCTCTCCGCTACTAACGTAGCACTAACCACTTGATTGGTTGCCGCTGTATATAGCAGCAACTTCTCTTGTGGCCTAGGTGCGACAAGTATTGGAGTGGAGGACAGTATCTCTTTAAGTCCTGCAGCGCAGCCTCCGCTTCGAGTCCATTTCATTGGACCTGCCTTTTCAATATTCTGAAAAATGGCAGGGCGCTCAGCAGAACCTAGAGATAAACCTCTTTGAGAGCAGCTACATAACCGGCAAGTCTTCGTACATCCTTGGCGCTTTGGTGCTTCAATCTGCTCAATGGCCTTGATATCGGGATTGGCTTCAATTCCTGCTGAGACCACGAAGAACCGAGAAGCTTGCCGGAAGGGACTCCAAACACACACTTCTCGGGGTTGAGCTTGAGGTTGATCTTGCGCAGATTTGCAAAGGTTTCGTCTAAATCTTGAATCAGAGTTGCCTTGTCCTTGCTTTTGACCACTATGTCGTCCATGTAGGCTTCCACATTTCTGTGTATCTGCGGTTCAAAAGCGTCATGGACCACTCTTGCGAATGTTGAACCAGCATTCTTTAAACCGAAAGGCATCCGTACAAAACAGTAGGTGCCACATGGGGTGATGAATGCGGTCTTCTCTTCATCCTCTTCTGCCATGAAGATCTGATGGTACCCTGAGTATGCATCAAAAAACTGAAAGCAAGTCACATCCGGCCGTGGATTCAACAATCTGATCGATGCGCGGCAAGGGAAATGGGTCTTTGGGACAAGCTTTATTAACATCGGTAAAGTCAATACAAAGCCTCCATTTCCGTTTGCCTTCGCGACGACTACGAGATTAGCCAGCCACGTGGGATGGAGCACTCCTCGACAAGGCCTGCTGCTTCCAATTTCTTGATTTCTTACGCAATGAATTCTTGGTGCTCCTTTGCACCTTCGACTTTACGCTTGGCGGGCGCGCGCGAGGACGAGGCGGCAAGATGGTGCTCAATTACTTTCACAGGAACACGGGGATGTCGAGCGGTTGCCATGCAAACACGTCGGCGTTAGCCCATGAGGAAAGCAATGGCGCGCCTTCTATTTAGGGTCGAGAGTGGCGATGGTGAAGGTACCACCGGTGCCGTCCTCCTTAGCGGACACCTTCTTGGTCTCTGGTGGAGCTGCCATCGCCTTCTTGTACTTGCGGTGGAGCTCGATGGTGCGTCCTCGGCGGTAGCGCAGCACTCCGAAGAGGTGCGCTTGCGGAGTGGGCATCGAGCTCTTGCGGACTTGGTCTTCTTCTTCCCCGGGAGCTTCAGCGACAAGTGACTTGTGATCTGCTGCGGCTCTTTGCTTCCGGTAGATCTTGTCGGCGCAGATAAGGGCATCCTTCTTGTCGCCAGGGACAGAAATGACACTTATCGGGCCTGGCATCTTCAACATGTTGTATGCATAGTGAGAGGCTGCCATGAATTTGGCGAGTGCTGGACGGCCAAGTATCCCATTGTAAGGTAATGGAAAATCAGCAACGTCAAAAGTGACCCTCTCAGTCCTGAGGTTCAGCTCGCTGCCAAACGTCACCGACAACGTGATCTTTCCCTTTGGCTTGCTCCTTCCCGAATTGATTCCTTGGAATGTGCCGGTCTCTTCGAGCTCGCTGTCAGGGATCTGGAGTTTCTGTAGTGCCGCAGAGGAGATCAGGTTCAAGGCGGCCCCGCCGTCAACTAGCATCTTAGTGACCTTGAGGTTGCGGATAGTTGGCGAAACCAACATCGGCAAGCACCCGACCGCAGTTATGCGATCAGGGTGGTCCTCAATATCAAAGATGATAGGCGTGCTGGACCATTTCAGAGGTTTGCGTGATTCGACGGATGGTTACGCGCATTGACTTCCGCATCCACTTTGCTTGAGTTGGCGGTGTGAAGTATCTGAGAAGCACCGCCGTCAGCGCCTGAGGACCTCTGTGGCTTTCTGGAACTCCTGCTCATCGGTCTCGTCATCATCCATGTCTTCATCGTCATCGTCATCTTCATCTTGTCACGGCCGCGGGGAGGTCTGTCTCCTTGCCGCTGCTTGGCCTTGCCGCGGCGTCCTCCCCGGCCAGGGCGATTCTTGCTGGCTCCTCCAGCACCTTCCTGGGCCTTTTCCTTATCGTGCCGCTCGTACTCAGCCTTTTGCTGCTCGACAAGCTGCTCGACCTTCTTGCAGCTCTGGAGGTCATGGCCCTTGGTGTGGTGGATCTTGCGGTCTTGCTTGTTGGAGCCGTCACCTTGTCGGCGACCGCCACAGCTGGCGATTGGTGCCGCGGCAACCTCCTTGCCGAGTTACCAACTTTAGCTTTCTTGGCGCCACCTCCGTTGCGGACTGCTCGACAACTAGCACATCTTTGCCTTTCTTTTTCCTGTTGTTCCGCGCGGTTCTTCTTTGCGGGCGGACCAATCCTATCGAGATCCTGCTGCTACATATTCTCTCGGAGTCTCCTCCCTTCCTCGTACGTGCACACTTGTCGGCCAGGGCATATAGCTCACTAACGTCTCGATCTTGCACATCGCCATCTCCTCCGCGTCCTACGGTTTATGCGTTACGATGGAGCAGCGCTGATTACATGGCGGGGTGGACATCTGGGATGTTGTCTTTGTCTGTGGCTGAATCTCTGAATGTACTTGCGGGGCTCTCCTTCATACAGGCGGCAGATGAAGGTCGCTCTCTTGGCCATGAGGCTTGTGGCGCTGTGAAGGCGCCAACAAACTGATGGCATAGATCCGCCAGGAGGATATGGGTTGTCCGGCAAGTGCATGAGCGAGATCGACATTGGGCTTGAGTACCGGTGGCAAGTAGTTGGCGAGAATCTTGTCGTCTCGCTCCCGGCAGCTTGCACGCAATGGTGTAAATCTTGAGGAACTCAATGGATCGTCTTGCTATCGTACTTCTCCGTGCGTCGGCGAAATTCTTCTTGCTGGGCTCTGGACTTGCCGCAGCTCACGAGTGAGCAGGGCAACCTACGCGTCTGACAAGTCGCTGGTTCCCCTGGCGCATGCATGTCGACGGAAGGGCCCAGTAGCGCTGGTCCGATTGACGCGCGCTTCTCTTGGCGCTCGATCACGAGTTCGGCGTCTTCTTCTTGTCGTTCGTGAAGAACATGGCACTTGTCGCGGACGAGCTCGTGGATCTGATGGCGGTGGAGTATTTGTCGAGGTGGATCCGGCGAGCGGCGATCTTAACCTTCGGGGTGGAAGTGCATGGTGGTTGCACCTCCACGGTCTCGTCGCCACCGGCTCGTGCTTAGCAGTCCTGCGCGGCAGCGATGTAGTCGGTTGCAGCGGAGTGTCGCCGTTAGCAAAGCGATGAGACTACGGATGGTGGCCCTCCATTCGCCGACCTTGTCGGCTGTTGGAGGGTAATCTAGGAAGCATTGAGCTCGCCAAAGCCTGCTGGAGTGGTGGGCGGCGATGGCGAGCGGCGCGAGGCGGGATATGCTCGGACTCTAACTATGTTAGAAGGGCGATATCCCGTCGAGGCGACCGTGCCTGCGCTTCGCGCCAGCATGTTGGCGTGCATGCGGTCTTGAGGACCCGAGATCCACCAGCTCGATCTTGATCCAATGGCGTATAGTACTGTGAATACCATGGCGCTTGTCGGTCCGCGCCTCTGAGATGGGCGCGGTGCATGTCTGGACGCCGAGGCTGCGCAGCCTTGTCCTTGGACTTGGCGGCATCATGAGCTCCCTACGCGGCGCCCGTTCTTCCGCGGTGTCTACCCACCACCCATTTTCTCCGGTGGTGGTGGGATCGACGTGGGCGGCTCCGCTGCCGCGAAGCCTTCTTCTTCGGTGGCATGTCGATGAAAACGATGAAGATCTAGCTCGTGTGAGCGCGGATCAGGTTCACACAGCCTCGGCGCCCCTACAGCGCGCCAAAGATGTCGGGAAGCTGATCGACCCACGAACACCTATGGGACGGCGGACCGAGCCTTCGGTTCGATGGGGGCGAGTCGCCTGAAAAGCGGATCGGCGAACACACGAGCACTTTACCCAGCCGGAGCTCTCCGGAGATAACCTCCTCTTGCTGCATGTTTGATTGTATTGTGTTCTTGCTAGGGGCTGAGTGCTCTGATACACACCAGCTGCTTGAGACCTAAGCGTGATTGTCTTACGGCTTGAACCTTTGAACCCCCTCTCGTTCGCATGGGCCTCCTTTTATATGCTCAAGGGGTCTCCGACAGGTGGCAGCGTAGACAAGGGTAAAAATGGAAAAGAGTGCGGTTGGTACAGCTACTTGTATAGTGTATCATACCTAACCCTGACGGCGGGGGACAAAGGCATTAAATGCCCGTCTACGTCGCCCAAACAGTGCAAATAGGGACCGTCGGGCGCCACCGCTTACCACGATGGCAATCTTATCGGCGCCTCTTGCCACCGTGCTCGGCTGGCGCCTGACCTCTTGCCACGTCTTTGGAAAGGTCGAGGGCTACGTTGGTGGATATCTTTGGGCCGAGAGCAGTGGTAGTCTGCAGCGACAAGCGCCTTTCATGATTGTTGCCTTGTCGCGTCCGGAAGCTTGTCGCTCATCGGGCCTTCCGGCAAGCTCCTCTTCTTGGGGCCTTGTCTCCTAGGTGCCTTGGGTGGCCTTCGGCAAGCTCCTCTTGCGGGGCCTTGTCTCCTAGGTGCCTTGGGTGGCCTTCCGGCAAGCTCCTCTTGCTTGGGGCCTTGTCTCCTAGGTGCCTTGGGTGGCCTTCGGCAAGCTCCTCTTGCCGGGGCCTTGTCTCCTTAGCTTGAATACTTTGTTCTTGAATGGCTCCAAAGGAACCATGGAGGACCTTGGCGGTCACCTGGCAAGCCTTGCCGCGGGGTGCTGCAACTGCCCATGCACGAGTTCGGGATACTAGGGTACCCTTACTCTAGTACACCGACACTCCTGCCTAAGAACGGCGTCGGAGGACCTCGCCGAATCTCCGTCTCCGGCCACTCTTCTCGCTTTCCGTCCGGTGGGATCATTCCCCACCACGCCCTCTTGCCATGGAACAAGGTTTCTCCCCAAATCCCTCTCTCTTTGGTTCATTCTTTCGTTTCTAGGTTTTTGGGGAGATACATGTTGTTCTTGAGATTTTAGGCCAAATCTTTGCAAGATTAGGATGTATGAGAGTAGTAATGCGTAGAGATGGTATTTGGTATGTTGCTCCCTGGTAGATTTGATCAACCGTAGTACCGCTCCATTGTCGCGGTTGTCGGATTTCGAGTTCCAGCAAAACCCTTGAGGTTCGAACACTGGGGTGCGCACGAAGATCTCTCCTCCCTCTAGCTCTCACCCTCAACGCGATCTCAAGGCTCAACGCGTCGAACCCGCAGAACGAGAGAAACAAGGTTTATACTGGTTCGGGCCACCAATGTGGTGTAATACCCTACTACAGTGTGGTGTGGTGGATTGCCTCTTAGGCTTAGGAAGAACTAGTTACAAGGGAAGAACAGCCTCCTGAGGAGAGGTGTTCTTGAGCTCGATGAGCTGGTGAGTGTGAGGATGGTCTGAATGATCTCTCAATCAGTCCCAGGTCAGATGTCTCCTACTGTGGTGGCTAGCCCTATTTATAGAGGCCCTGGTCCTCTTCCCAAATGTTTAGGCGGGAAGGGATCCCACAACGGCCAATTTGAAGGGAGACAACTAGTACAAGTTATCCTGACTAAAGGTGGTCTTCACCTGCCAAAGGCTCTGGTGGTGACGCCGTCTTGCGCTCCACGGTGACCTCCGTCCTGCCGTCCTGTTGGTCTTGGTCTTGTTGCACCGATATGGAAATCTTTGCCTGATACCTCGGGACTCCTCGCCTACGCTTGCCTCTTTAGCACCAAAGAGGAAACGAGGACACTGCACGCGCTGGCGCCCGCCTGGCCATGGTCGTCATGGCTTACGTCACAAGAACCTTGCGAGGTTCCCCTTGCCTTGATCTCTCCGCCCCTCGCGAGCCAGCCTGGTGAGGCCGCCCCCGAGGTGGTCTTGCGTCGTCCGCCTCGCGAGCTTGGCCCCATGCGAGGGTCTTGAGTGTTTGCTAGTGAAGATGGGCGTGCCGGGCGCTGGTGGAACCACGCCGTGGGCATGACGAGCAAGTCTGGGGACCCCCGTTCCCAGGACGCCGGCAGTAGCCCCCAGGCCCAAGGCGTGCTCGGACTTGGCTTCGAGGCGAAGCCGAAGGGCAAGGACGGAGCACCACGGGCCCCAATAGCCTGCGGCCTTGGTTGACACATGGCGGTTGATGGGACGTGGGCGGCCCCACTTCCCCATGCAGCCTTGCTATCTGCCTGGCTAGGCGGCCACGGCGTCCTACACAGTTATTTCCCCATTGCTAACGACGCACTCCCTCAACTCCTCCGCCTCCTAGAAACTCAACCTCTTCTCCCAATCCGACTCGAGCTCAACCCTCTCCATCGCCATGGCACCAAACCGAACGGAGAAGGGGAAGAAGCCCCTAGCCTCAGCCAGACCAGCTCCGGCCATTGAGCCCGCCGTCGGTCGATCGCTGGTGCTCAACCAGGAGGCCATGGAAAAGGTCCGCCCGACACTTGCCACTGGCTTCAACGAATGGGGAGGGACGGTGGCCTGGCCTGCGTCCCGAGCTTCTGTCGATAGGACGGCCACCGAGGTCCAATTCTTCATTGACGCCCTGTGGCCCGGCCTGGTTCCTCCCTTCTCTGCCTTCTTCAACGTCGTGCTCTCCCATTATCAGATCCATATGTTGCACCTAGATCCCCAATCCGTCGCCCTTCTTGCCGTCTTTGCCTTCGTCTGCGAGGCCATGGTGGGCATTGCAACCTCTGTGGCCCTCCTGCGCCATTTCTTCTCGTTGCACCTGACCGACCCTCGGCAGTGCTCGGGGTGCCTGAGCTTCCAGGCTGTGGCGGCGACGGCCGGCTCGGGGATTGACTTTGAACTCCCGCCATCCGCAGGCGGGTTTCGGACAAGGTTGTGTATGTGGATCTTGGTGTGCTCAATCCCCTGCTCTCGCTCCCCTTGGTGCCCGCAATTCCCAGCTCCGGCTGGGGCCACGAGAAGCTCGCGGGCTCCCGCCTTGCCTTCGTCTGGCTCCGGTTGAAGAGGCTGAGAGATCTCGGCGTGACTACGCCCATGGTGATGAAGGAGTTCCTCCGACGCCGCGTCGCCCCACTCCAGCGCCATTCCCGGCCGATGTGGGCCCTGTCCGGCGGCCAGGATTGCATGAGGCTTCAGGAATCGGGGCTTCCGCCTGAGGCATGAAGAACGGTGCTCGAGGTCCTAACGGGCGACCCCTCGCCAACCGATATGCCGCAGGAGGGCTATCTTCTGTACTGCTGCTCAAACAGGGTGGAGTTCGCGGGGCAGATGCTCGCCTTCGATGAATGGGGGCTGCGTCCAGCCGGCCTTGAAGGGCCCCGCGAGAACCCTGTCTCCGTGGTCCCCCTCCTTGCCGCCAGCGCAGAACTTACCCCGAGAGTGGATGCAGGGGGCAAGCCTTCTTTGGAAATTTGGGCCTTGGTCTTGAGGCATCGACACCGCTCGAGGCTCCCGAGGTGCCTGCTACCTCTTGAGCATTGTGTTGGTTTTCCCTTGAAGAGGAAAGGGTGATGCAGCATAGTAGCGTAAGTATTTCCCTCAGTTTTTGAGAACCAAGGTATCAATCCAGTAGGAGGCTACGCGCGAGTCCCTCGTACCTACACAAAACAAATAACTCCTTGCAACCAACACGATAAGGGGTTCTCAATCCCTTCACGGTCACTTACGAGAGTGAGATCTGATAGATATGATAGGATAATATTTTTGGTATTTTTGTGATAAAGATGCAAAGTAAAAATAAAAGCAAAGTAAAAATCAAAGGAAATAACTAAGTGTTGGAAGATTAATATGATGAAGATAGACCCGGGGGCCATAGATTTCACAGTGGCTTCTCTCAAGAGCATAAGTATTTTACGGTGGGTGAACGAATTACTATTGAGCAATTGACAGAATTGAGCATAGTTATGAGAATATCTAGGTATGATCATGTATATAGGCATCACGTCCAGAGACAAGTAGACCGACTCACACTGCATCTGCTACTATTACTCCACTCATCGACCGCTATCCAGCATGCATCTAGAGTATTAAGTTCATGGAAACAGAGTAACGCCTTAAGCAAGATGACATGATGTAGAGGGATAAATTCATGCAATATGATAAAAGCCCCATCTTGTTATCCTCGATGGCAACAATACAATACGTGCCTTGCTGCCCCTCATCACTAGGAAAGGACACATAAGATTGAACCCAAAGCTAAGCACTTCTCCCATTGCAAGAAAGATCAATCTAGTAGGCCAAACCAAACTGATAATTAGAAAAGACTTGCAAAGATAACCAATCATACATAAAAGAATTCAGAGAAGATTCAAATATTTCTCATAGATAATCTTGATCATAAACCCACAATTCATCGGTCTCAACAAACACATCGCAAAAGAAGATTACATCGAATAGATCTCCATGAGAGAGGGGGAGAACATTGTATTGAGATCCAAAAAGAGAGAAGAAGCCATCTAGCTACTAACTATGGACCCGAAGGTCTGAGGTAAACTACTCACACTTCATCGGAGAGGCTATGGTGTTGATGTAGAAGCCTTCCGTGATGGATGTCCCCTCCGGCGGAGCTCCGAAACAGGCCCCAAGATGGGATCTCGTGGGTACAGAAGGTTGCGGTGGTGAAATTAGGTTTTTGGCTCCGTATTTGATTGTTTGGGGGTACGTAGGTATATATAGGAGGAAGAATGCGTCGGTGGAGCAACAGGGGCCCACGAGGGTGGGGGCGCGCCCCTACCTCGTGGCCTCCTCTTTGTTTCTTGACATAGGGTCCAAGTCTCTGGATCATAATCTTCCTAAAATCACGTTCCCGAAGGTTTCATTCCGTTTGGACTCCGTTTGATATTCCTTTTCTGCGAAACTCTAAAATAGGCAAAAAACAGCCATTCTGGGCTGGGCCTCCGGTTAATAGGTTAGTCCCAAAAATAATATAAAAGTGAATAATAAAGCGCAATAATGTCCAAAACAGTAGATAATATAGCATGGAGCAATAAAAAATTATAGATACGTTGGAGATGTATCAAGCATCCCCAAGCTTAATTCCTGCTCGTCCTCAAGTAGGTAAATGATAAAAACAGAATTTTTGATGCGGAGTGCTACTTGGCATAATTTCAATGTAATTCTTCTTAATTTTGGTATGAATATTCGGATCCGAAAGATTCAAGACAAAAGTTTAGTATTGACATAAAAATAATAATACTTCAAGCATACTAACAAAGCAATCATGTATTCTCAAAATAACATGGCCAAAGAAAGTTATCCCTACAAAATCATATAGTCTGGCTATGCTCTATCTTCACCACACAAAGTATTTAAATCATGCACAACCCCGATGACAAGCCAAGCAATTGTTTCATACTTTTGACATTCTCAAACTTTTCAATCTTCACACAATACATGAGCGTGAGCCATGGATATAGCACTATATGTGGAATAGAATGGTGGTTGTGGAGAAGACAAAAAGGGGGAAGATAGTCTCACATCAACTAGGCGTATCAACGGGCTATGTAGATGCCCATCAATAGATATCAATGTGAGTGAGTAGGGATTGCCATGCAACGGACGCACTAGAGCTATAAGTATATGAAAGCTCAACAAAAAAAACTAAGTAAGTGTGCATCCACCTCGCTTGCTCACGAAGACCTAGGCCATTTTGAGGAAGCCCATCATTGGAATATACAAGCCAAGTTCTATAATGAAAATTTCCCATTAGTATATGAAAGTGACAAAATGAGAGACTCTCTATCATGAAGATCATGGTGCTACTTTGAAGCACAAGTGTGGTAAAAGGATGGTAACATTGTCCCTTCTCTCTTTTTCTCTCATTTTTTTATTTGGGCCTTTTCTCCTTTTTTTATGGCCTCTTTTTTTCGTCCGGAGTCTCATCCCGACTTGTGGGGGAATCATAGTCTCCATCATCCTTTTCCTCACTTGGGACAATGCTCTAAAAAAATTGAAGATCATCACACTTTTATTTTCTTACAACTCAACAATTACAACTCGATACTTAGAACAAAATATGACTCTATATGAATGCCTCCGTGATGTGCAGGATATGCAATGAATCAAGAGTGACATGTATGAAAGAATTATTAACGGTGGCTTTGCCACAAATACGATGTCAACTACATGATCATGCTAAGCAATATGACAACGATGGAGCGTGTCATAATAAATGGAACAGTGGAAAGTTGCATGGCAATATATCTCAGAATGGCTATGGAAATGCCTGGTGGTTGTTTTGAGGAAGGTATATGGTGGGTGTATGATACCGGCGAAAAGTGTGTGGTATTAGAGAGGCTAGCAATGGTGGAAGGAAGAAAGGTGCATATAATCCATGAACTCAACATTAGTCATAAAGAACTCATATACTTATTGCAAAAATCTACAAGTTATCAAAGCAAAGTATTACGCGCATGCTCCTAGGGGGATAGATTGGTAGGAAAAGACCATCACTCGTCCCCGACCGCCACCTCATAAGGAAGACAATCAATAAATAAATCATGCTCGACTTCATCACATAACGGTTCACCATACGTGCATGCTACGGGAATCACAAAATTTAACACAAGTATCTCTCAAATTCACAAATACTCAACTATCATGACTCTAATATCACCATCTTTATATCTCAAAACAATTATCAAGCATCAAACTTTTCTTAGTACTCAACACACGCATAAGAAAGTTTTTACTAATCTTGAATACCAAGCATATTAGGATTATTTAAGCAATTACCATGCTATTTAAGACTCTCAAAATAATCTAAGTGAAGCATGAGAGAACAATAGTTTCTATAAAACAAATCCACCACCGTGCTCTAAAAGGTATAAGTGAAGTACTAGAGCAAAACTATATAACTCAAAAGATATAAGTGAAGAACATAGAGTATTCTAATAATTTCCAAATCATGTATGGCTCTCTCAAAAGGTGTGTACAGCAAGGATGATTCTGGTAAACTAAAAAGCAAAGACTCAAATCATACAAGATGCTCCAAGCAAAACACATAGCATGTGGTGAATAAAAATATAGCTCCAAGTAAAGCTACCGATGGAAGTAGACGAAAGAGGGGATGCCTTCCAGGGCATCCCCAATCTTTGGAATTTTTGTGTCCTTATATTTTCTTGGGGGTGCCATGCGCATCCCCAAGCTTAGGCTCTTGCCACTCCTTGTTCCATAATCCATCACAAGCTTTCACCCAAAACTTGAAAACTTCACAACACAAAACTCAACAGAAATCTCGTGAGCTCCGTTAGCGAAAGAAAACAAAAGACCACTTCAAGGTACTGTAATGAACTCATTCCTTATTTATATTGGTGTTAAACCTACTGTATTCCAACTTCTCTGTGGTTTATAAACTATTTTACTAGCCATAGGTTCATCAAAATAAGCAAACAACCCACGAAAAACAGAATCTGTCAAAAACAGAAAAGTCTGTAGTAATCTGTAACTAACGCAAACTTTTGGAACTCCAAAAAATCAGAAAAAATAGGACGACCTAGAAAATTTGTTTATTGATCAGAAGCAATTGGAATAACTATTTTATCATGGTTTGGTGATTTTTAACAATTGTTTTCGTGAACAGAAAGTTTCTGGAAATTGCAGCAAGATCAAATAACTATCATCCAAGAAGATCCTATAGGTTTAACTTGGCACAGACACTAATTAAAACATAAAAACACATCTAACTAGAGGCTAGATCAAATATTTATTCCTAAACCGAAGCAAAAGCAAAAAAAAACTAAAAATAAAATTGGGTTGCCTCCCAACAAGCGCTATCGTTTAACGCCCCTAGCTAGGCATAAAAGCAAGGATAGGTCTAGGTATTGGCATAATAGTGGTATGGCAAGTAATGAAAACTTTTCTCATATTATCTACATTCAGCAGCAAGTTTTCTTTGAGGCAAGCAAAAATAATCAAAAGGGCTAAATTTAATGGGACAAAAGTCCCCAAGATCAATCTCGGGAGGTATGGGTTCCTCCCTAGGCCCTTTGTATTGCACAACCAATTCATCATTAAGAGCATTCTTTTGGAAAAAAAGTCACAAGCCTTTGTTCAAGAGGAAAACCTAATCCATTATTCTGAATAGCAAAATCATCATTAAGCTCAGAAATTCTATCAACTAGAACATCGGCGGGAACCTTTTTCCTAAGATTTTCGTTATAAGAAATATGATCCAAAGATTGTAAACGCATCATGTATTATTGATTAAAAAGGATAGCTCCAATGGGAGGATGACTAGCATCTACCCTATAATGTGCAAAGATTTCTTTGGCCTCATTTATTATGAATCTAAACTCATGAGCCAAAAGATAGTGGTGGCACGCTTAACGAAGAATGCTCAATATTAGAAATTCTAGGAAAATTCTTTGTATGCAAAGATGCATGTGCATAAATTGCCTTTCAAGTTCAACTATAAGCATGGCAATAGCGTCCGCAAGACTACTAGTTCTATAGAGAATAGAACCGCCCATAGAAGGCAAAGCACCAGCACAAGTAAAGAAATCTTGAATAACTCCTTTTCCAATAATATTACCACTACCAATTGAAATCGTTTTGTATGCAAGGTAGGGGTTCTTCAGCAGGAGCATCGAATTTTCTATGATATTATTATTGTCCATATCGGCAATAATTTCCCCAATTCGAGACATAACGACGGAGGAGGCGAGGGCAAAAGAAGAAAGCGACGAAAAAGAGGCGAATAAAGCGGCCCGGGTGAAGTGGGGAGAGGAAAGCGAGAGGCAAATGGCAAATAATGTAATCACGGGAGATAAAGGGATTGGTGATGGGTACTTGGTATATTGACTTTTGCGTAGACCTCCCCGGCAACGGCGCCAGAAATCCTTCTTGCTACCTCTTGAGCACTGCGTTGGTTTTCCCTTGAAGAGGAAAGGGTGATGCAACAGAGTAGCGTAAGTATTTCCCTCAGTTTTTGAGAACCAACGTATCAATCCAGTAATAGGCTACGCGCGAGTCCCTCCTACCTACACAAAACAAATAACTCCTCGCAACCAACGCGATAAGGGGTTGTCAATTCCTTCACGGTCACTTACGAGAGTGAGATCGATAGATATGATAGGATAATATTTTTGGTATTTTTGTGATAAAGATGCAAAGTAAAAATAAAAGCAAAGGAAATAACTAAGTGTTGGAAGATTAATATGATGAAGATAGACCCGGGGGCCATAGATTTCACTAGTGGCTTCTCTCAAGAGCATAAGTATTTTACGGTGGGTGAATGAATTACTGTTGAGCAATTGACAGAATTGAGCATAGTCATGAGAATATCTAGGTATGATCATGTATATAGGCATCACGTCTGAGACAAGTAGACCGACTCCTGCCTGCATCTACTACTATTACTCCACTCATCGACTGATATCCGCTGCTTCTGAGGCCGAAGCCCCCGCGGTCTCAGCAAGTCATAGTGGGGCGGATCCCAGGTGCTCCCCCCAGCTCGGCGCTCCTGAGGTCGTCTCCTCGGGTGCCTCACCAGCCACGCCCTGCGCTGGTTGCTGCATCCCATACTTCGGCCGGCTCGTGTATGGACTTTGATGCGCTCCGCAAGAGGAAAGGGTCTCAAGCTGCAGCGGCGGTGCCTTCGGCCGTTGAAATAGAGGAAGTACATCGCCATAGACGAGTGAGTACCATATCTTTGTAATTTCTTGAGTGCTGCTTCCCCTCCTGACGGTGGCTCCTCAGGGTCCCTTCTACTAAGGCCATGAAGCCTCCCGGGAAGCAACCTCCTCCTGCCTCGAATCTCCCGCTGGCATTGAGCGCCCCACGACATCATGCCGCCCCCGGCGCAAGGTCGGTTGGAGAGGCAAACACGCTACCCTAGCACCTCGAGCCCGCGCCCTTGCCGTCTCTCCTTCGTGGCCTCGTCTGGGGTGCAGCAAGCGTGCCAAGGGCTCCTCCTCTGGATGTGGACGGCGGCTGGATGGCTTCGATCTTGGCTTCCTCTCGAGTAGCGAGCCTTAACCCATCCGGGCCCCTGCCGGAGCCCAGTCGGCGACCGAGGAGGCGCCAGCCCCCAGCCCCCTGCTGAAAGGGGGCGAGCCGCTTCGGACCCCATCGGCAACCCCCGCTGTGGAGGATGGACCCGGTCGCGCGCTCAAGTTTGCGCACAAGTGGGGTGTTGTCCGCCATGAGCTCTTTCAGGAGGCATTGGGTGCGATGAGCCGGCTCGGCGGAGAACTTGCGGATGTTGACGCGCGCCTTGAAGCCGAGGGTCTTCCGCTGATAAAGGAGTGGCATCAACTGAAGGTGGCTATCAACCTTGGGCGCCTTCAGCGTGAGGACGCCAATGCGAAGGCCGAGGCCTCCCTGGCAAGCTCGCGTGAGGCTAAGCGCCCGAGCTTTGGAGGAGGCCAGGGAGGCGAGCTGTCGCCGATCGCCGAGGAGCGCGGCGGGAGCTTCGGCCTTGAACGCCTCCTTGGAGCGTGGGTGGAGCGCGTAGAGCCGCCTTGGCGTCGATGAAGGGTGCACCGTCCGGCGAGGAGGAGATCTCGAGGCATGAGGAGGCGCTTGTTCTGGAGGCCACAGGCGCAGCCTCGAGCTCGGCGGTTGGAGACAAGGGGCGCGGGTCACCCAAGCGAAGATCTGTTGGTGCATGTGAGGCCAAGGCCGGGAGGAGGTTGACCGCTGGGTGGCGAGGCTCATGCGAATCTTGTTGGCAGGTTCGACCTCAAGCTGGAGCTGGTGGAAGCCGAAGCTGTGGGCAGGACTACTGCCCTCAAGTCAGGGCTGGCTGAGGCGGAACAACGCGAGAAAGCCGCTGCAGCCGCCCTAGTCTCAGTGCAGGTTGAGCCGGCCTCCGCCCATGCCGAGCTGCTTTCTCTCGGCGGGTCTGGCGCCGAGTCCTTGGCAGCAGTAGTAGGGAGGAAGCGCTTTGGCGGCGGAACCTGGAGGCGCGTGCATGCCCCCATGCTCCAAGGCCTCAGGATCAGAGCCAACGCGGCGCTGGGCACCATTTGCGATGAACATGCTCCTCATCCCCATGCAAACGATTATGCCAGTCACCTACGCTTTTTCACCGATGTGGTGACACGCCTGGAGAACCGATCCGAGAGGGCTCGCGAGCTTGTTGAAGAGAGGAGCCGTGGCCTGCTCGGGCGCGTGTTCTCCCGCGTCTTCAGCCACCTCCAGAACATCAACCCCAACTTCGATTTTGAAGCCACCATTGCCCCTGTACCCAAGGCCATCCAGGGCGACCTGGCGCGCTGGGTGGAAGACAATGTGGATGCTCTAGTCAGGGCCTTCACCTCCGAGGACGATGCGGTGGTGGTCGCGGTGGATGAAGGTGGCGTGGTCGGCGATGGTGAGGCGGCGCCCGACAGCGGTGGCGGTGATGCGATGATGGCGGCAACAGCGCCGTGATGCATCGTAGGCGACCCGTGTGGCGCCCCAATTCAATCGTACACTAATCATGCATGCAAGCGTGTGCGATCAAGATCGAGGACTCACGGGAAGATATCACAACACAACTCTAAAACATAAATAAGTCATACAAGCAGCATAATACAAGCCGGGAGCCTCGAGGGCTCGAATACAAGTCTTTCGATCATAGGCGAGTGTTGGAAGCAACAATATCTGAGTACAGACATAAGTTAAACAAGTTTGCCTTAAGAAGGCTAGCACAAACTGGGATCTGAGATCGAAGAAGCGCGGGCCTCTGCACAGGATCCTCTGAACTACTCTGGTGAGTCGTCGTGGGCTGCACATAGTAGTAGGCACCTCCGATGTAGTAGGAGTCGTCATCGGCGGTGGCGTCAGCTCTGAGCTCCGACATCTGGTTGCGACAACCAGGTAGAAAGGAAAGGGGAAAGGGGAGAAAGCAACCGTGAGTACTCATCAAAGTACTCGTAAGCAAGGAGCTACACTACATATGCATGGGTATATGTGTAAAAGGCCATATCGATGGGTGAAGCTGCAGAATGCCGAATAAGAGGGGATAACTAATCTGTAGAAGACTACGCTTCTAGCAGCCTCCGTCTTGTAGCATGTAGAAGAGAGTAGGTGAAGTCCTCAAGTAGCATCGCATAGCATAATCCTACCCGCGATCCCCTCCTCGTCGCCTGTTAGAGAAGCGATCACCGAGGTTGTATCGGCACTTGGAAGGGTGTGTTTTATTAAGTATCCGGTTCTAGTTGTCATAAGGTCAAGGTACAACTCCAAGTTGTCCTGTTACGAAGATCACGGCTATTGAATAGATTAACTTCCCGCAAGGGTGCACCACATTACCCGACACGCTTGATCCCATTTGGCGGACACACTTTCTGGGTCATGCCCGCCGCGGAAGATCAACACGTCGCAGCCCACCTAGGCATAACAGAGATGTCGACGCGCGGTCTAAACCTAAGCGCCACAGTGCAGGCCCATCGCCTTAGCACACACCTGCGTTGCGGCGGCCAGCAGACCTAGCCTAGCGAGCGTTCGGTCCAATTCGGTAGCGCGCTTCGATTCGTTGGCGTCACGAAATGCTTGGTGATACCACGGCGCGGTTGCACATATCTTGTCCCACGTGGCGGTTAGTGCGTATAAGGTCAGCGACCCAACTCAGATCAAATACCAAGATCTCGTTAAGCGTGTTAAGTATCCGTGAGCCCGAGCAGGCGAGCCCACCTCTCACCGGGTAGTCTCAACATGCCACGCCGCTCGCCACAAAGTAACGGTCGGGGGCGTCGGGAACCCGGGCCCACCTCTACGAGGATGGAGCCACTGTCCTTTCAGCCCCATCTCCGAACAGTATCACGAGGTAATGTAATAGTGTAAAGTATATAGTATATGCCCGTGATCACCTCCGAGTGATCACAGCCCAGTAGTATAGCATGTCAGACGGACAAGAATGTAGGGCCCTTGATGGAACACTAGCATCCTATACTAAGCGGTAGGATACCGGTAAAGGTAACAACAGATAGTAGCAAGGACAGGCTATGCAGCGAGTATAGGATTAGCGAAAGCGATAACATGATACACTACTCTAATGCAAGCGGTATAGAGAAGAATAGGCAATATCTGGTGATCAAGGGGGGCTTGCCTGGTTGCTCGGCAAGAGAGAGGGTCGTCAACTCCGTAGTCGTCTTGGAGTAGCAATGGCGTCGGTCTCGGTGTCTAGCGAAGAAGAGGGGAAGAAACAATGAATACAATGCAAGCAGATGCATGACGATGCATGACAAAGCAAAAGCGTGATGCTGGCGTGCCCTAACGCGTATGTAGGTGATACCGGTGAAGGAAACATCAGAAAGTATCCCGGTGTTTAGCGTTTCGGACAGATGAACCGGAGGTGAAATGTTGCAGGTTTGCTATGCTAGGAGTGTGTGGCGGTCGAACGGGCTGCGTATCCGGATTCGTCTCGTCGTTCTGAGCAACTTTCATGTTGAAAATAATTTAATCCGAGTTATAGATTATTTTATATTAATTTTCAAAGTTTTTAAATGATTTTCTAATTCCTGGATTTAATTTAATTCGAAATTAAAAATAATATTTAAATGCTATGGGTACACAGGAAGTGTACCGACCATATGCAACAGAGGCTGGCATGGGGCCCAGTTGACTTGGTCAAGTGCCCAGTCAGGAGAGGCTGACTGGTGGGTCGGGGTTGAGTCAAGAACATCGCCCCTTGGTTAGTGAGAGAGTTTAAGAACAGGTTTTATTTAACTTTAGCTAGTGGGCCTGACGTGTAAGTGGCTATTAACTTAACAATTTAATCTAGCCATTTTATTTAGTGGTGGGGGCCCGCGTGTCATTGACACTAGGTTGTTAGATTAGTTAAATAGATTATTTACGTTTAGGTTAATTAGGGAGGGTTCACATTTCAGTGCCTGTTTAGGTGTTCGGGTTAGTGCTGAAATAGGGGTTAGTCACGCGCCACGTCAGCACGTTAATGGCGGTGAGGCCGAGCTTGCTGGCGACGTCCGCGCACTTGGTTCTGCCGACGGTTTGCAATGCGGCTGGAGCTATAGGTGCGTCGCGAGGCGCTACCATGGTGGCTGGGATGGCCCGCGGGAGGCGGCGTCGGGGAGGGCGCTACAGGGCGCCATGGGCGGCAATGGTTGGAAGTGAGCAGGCGAGGGCGGTCGGCGCATGTCGGCAATGCGGCGGCCGGAGCAGCGGCGGGGCGGGAAGAGAGGAAGTGCTCACAGACGGTGTAGAAAGTGGCGGCGAGCCCGAGGAGGAGATGGGGCAGCGGTGGTCGCGATGTTGGCGAGTGGAAGTAACCCGACGGCATCGAGCGACAAGCTGTGTCGAGTGGTTCGAGAACGGTGGCGGCGGCGTTATCGGCGCCGGTGGCGTCGAAGGGCCTCCCGATCGGTCGGGCGAGGGGCGAGGGAAGGTCGGCGAGGAGGAGGTCGAGGGCGGCCTGTCCGTGAGGCGGCGGTTCCTCGGCGTATGGCCAGCGAGGTAAGCGAAGCGGCAGTGATCGACGGGTCGGGCCCCCCGATCCAGATGGGATCGAGAGGAGAGGAAAGGGAGAGGCGGCGAGTGGGGAGTGGGGTGTCGGTGGGATAGGGTTTGACGGGTGGGGGATAAGGAGTGGGTGTGGGGTGGGCTGGCCCATTAGGCGGTGGAAGTCAGCGTGGATGGCAGTTGGGCCAAAAGGCCCTCTGGGGGAGCTTTTGCATTTTCTTTTATTTATTTCTCTTTTCTGTTTTAATTTATTTTAAAACTATGTCTTCTACCATAATTATCTATGTAATATTTAGTACAAACGAACATTTTAAATTTAATGTTTGAAAACTTTTATTGTTTTCTGTAATTAAATTTTGAATTTGTTCGGTTTTGAATTATCTAGAGTTTATCAACTTGATAACCGAGGTGAAATGGCATCATTAGCGGGGCTCATTGTAGCTTAATTATCCGGGGTCACACCCGGGGCCTTGATGGCGACATGTCCGATTAAGCCCGTGCCTCCTTGTCGTTGACCCTGCATCGTAAAGCTTCGGGCACGGCCACAAATTGCAATAGCATTTTGGGAGGGAAGCCCCTCATGAAAACAGATTACTGCTTCTATTCCTTAGGCCAAGCAGGAGATGTGTTTCCAAGAGCCCGCGAGTCCCGCCGCGAGCTTACTGCTGCGATTTACCTTAGCAGGACAAGTTCGAACGGCTCGTGAGGTCGTGAGCTTCGAGAGAGCCTGCCGATCCATCAGAGAGGGCCTCACGAGAAGCAAGCGCCAGACCATGGTAGGGCGTGTCTTGCGGTGCGTGTGTGATCGTCCATTTGCATCATGCTTTTATATTGATATT
>JAHIAM010001824.1:0-63373 GCA_021605205.1 Aegilops longissima
TGGCTAAGGAGATGAATCTAAGCGGGTCAAGTGCTTTGGTGACTTCGGACTTGGTGGCCCGACAAGTGTCGAGCACTTGGGATTCAAAGATCCACTCATGGCTGCGTGCCGTCGGGAGGTGGATATGGTTGCAGGACACTTTAAAGGATATCAGGTGGACCATGTGGATCGCCGGAAGAAGCGAGGCGGCGGATGCTCTAAGCCGGCTGGGTTCTCAACGTAAACGGTCCTTAATGTTTTCCTTGACGTCTTGCACAATCCGTCAGTTAAACTTCTGATGAGGTCGATTTGGCTATTCTGATCCGGAGGCTCATTTGGTGGCAGCCTTGCAGGACATTCGGATTGGGCGCTCCTTATTTGGCATACATGAACGGGCGAGTTACGGAAGATGGCGCTGGCCCGACAGATAGTTCGGCGGTCTAAGTCTATGACCATACATAAGGCGAGTTGCATCGCTGCAGCGTGTCAAGGCGTTTCGGTGTTGTGTGTCCCCGAGGAAGGCCGTGAGATATTGCGTGAGATCCATGAAGGGATTGTGGTCATCACGCGGTTCAAAATCCTTGGTGGCCAAAGCGTTCGCCATGGTTTCTATTGGTTGACTGCCCATCTTGATCACGGAGGATCTGGTGGAGACGATGTGATGGTTGCCAAAAGTTCTCGAGCGTGCTCATGTGCCAGCCAAGAATTGAGGATGATTCCAATTACTTGGCGTTTGCGACTTGGGGGCTGGATATGGTTGGACCTTTCAAAGGTCCAAGGACAAGAAGACCCACCTGTTGGTGGCGGTTGATAAATTTACCAAGTGGGTCGGCGAGCACATTAGCAAGTGTGATGATCGACCCACGGCGGTTCAGTTCATCAAAAGGTGATTTTCGGTTTGGGTTTCCACGGTATCATCACGGACAATGGCACCAATTTGTCCAAGGGAGCTATGAAGGAATTGTTGGGGAGCGTAGTAATTTCAAAAATTTCCTCACGATCACGCAAGACCATGGTGATGGCATAGCAGCGAGAGGAGAGTGTCGTCCACGTACCCTCGTGAACCCAGCGAGGCGTTATATTACTTAGCGGTTGATGTAGTCGTCGTCTTCACGATCCGACCGATCCAAGCACCGTTACTCCGGCACCTCCGAGTTCTTGGCACGTTCAGCTCGATGGCGATCCCGGGCTCCGATCCAGCAAAGCGTCGGGAAGGAGTTCCGTCGGCCGACGGCGTGGTGGCGATCTTGATGTTCTACCGTCGCGGGGCTTCGCCTAAGCACCGCTACAATATGATCGAGGTGGAATATGGTGGAGGGGGCACGCTGCGGCTAAGGCGATCCGTAGATCAACTTGCGTGTCATGGGGTGCCCCCTGCCCCGTATATAAAGGAGCAAGGAGGAGGTGGCGGCCAAGGGAGGCGCACCAAGGGGAGTCCTACTCCCAGGGAGTAGGACTCCTCCTTTCCTAGTAGGAGTAGGAGAGAAGGAAGGGAAGAGAAGAAGAGTGCGGCCCCTCCCTAGTCAATTCGGACTAGGCCTTGAGAAGCAGCGGCCTGCCCTAGGCAGCCCTCTCTCTTTCCCTTGAGGGCCAATAAGGCCCAATACTTCTCCCGGCGAATTCCCGTAACTCTCGGTACTCGAAAAATACCGAATCATTGGAACCTTTCCGAACTCGAATATAGTCGTCCAATATATCGATCTTTACGTCTCGACCATTTGAGACTCCTCGTCATGTCCCGATCTCATCCGGGACTCGAACTCCTTTGGTACATCAAAACTCATAAACTCATAATATAAGCATCATGAAACCTTAGCGTGCGGACCCTACGGGTTCGAGAACTATGTAGACATGACCTAGAACTATTCTTGGTCAATAACCAATAAGCGGAACCTGGATGCCCATATTGGCTCCTACATATTCTCTGAAGATCTTTATCGGTCAAACCGCATAACAACATACTTTGTTCCTTTGTCATCGGTATGTTACTTGCCGAGATTCGATCGTCGGTATCAATACCTAGTTCAATCTAGTTACGGCAAGTCTCTTTACTCGTTCCATAATACATCATCTCATAACTAACTCATTAGTTACAATGCTTGCAAGGCTTAAGTGATGTGCATTACGAGAGGGCCGGAGATACCTCTCCGAGGCATTCGGAGTGACAAATCCTAATCTCGAAATCGCCAACCCAACATCTGCCTTTGGAGACACCTGTAGTACTCCTTTATAATCACCCGATTCGTTGTGACGTTTGGTAGTACCAAAGTGTTCCTCCGATGGGGAGTTGCATAATCTCATAGTCATAGGAACATGTATAAGTCATGAAGAAAAGCACTAGCAACAAACTATACGATCGGTGCTATGCTAATGGAATGGGTCATGTCAATCAGATCATTCAACCAATGATGTGATCCCGTTAATCAAATAACAACTCCTTGTTCATGGTTAGGAAACATAACCATCTTTGATTAACGAGCTAGTCAAATAGAGGCATACTAGTGACACTCTGTAGGTTTATGTATTCACACATGTATTATGTTTCCGGTTAATACAATTCTAGCATGAATAATAAACATTTATCATGATATAAGAAATAAATAATAACATTATTATTGCCTCTAGGGCATATTTCCTTGAGTCTCCCACTTGCACTAGAGTCAATAATCTAGTTCACATCGCCATGTGATTTAACATCAATAGTTCACATCTATATGTGGTTAACACCCATAGTTCACATCGACATGTGACCAACACCCAAAGGGTTTACTAGAGTCGATAATCTAGTTCACATCGCTATGTGATTAACACCCAAAGAGTACTAAGGTGTGATCATGTTTTGCTTGTGAGATAATTTTAGTCAGCAGATGCTGTTACATTCGAGCCGTAAGTATTTACAAATTTCTATGTCTACAATGCTCTTGCGGAGCTACTCTAGCTAATTGCTCCCACTTTCAATATGTATCCAGTTGAGACTCGAGTCATCTAGATTAGTGTTAAAACTTGCATCGGCGTAACCTTTTACGTGAACCTTTTTCACTTCCATAATCGAGAAACATATCCTTATTCTACTAAGGATAATTTTGACCGCTGTCCATTGATCTACTCCTAGATCTCTATTGCACTCCTTGCCAATCTTAGTGGTAGGGTATGCAATAGATCAGTACCAACATGACATACTTTATAGAACCTATGGCTGATGCATAGGAATGACTTTCATTCTCTTTCTATCTTCTGCCGTGGTCGGGTTTTGAGTCTTACTCAATCTCACACCTTGTAACACAGGCAAGAACTCTTTCTTTTGGTGTTCCATTTTGAACTACTTCAAAATCTTGTCAAGGTATGTATTCATTGAAAAAACTTATCAAGCGTCTTGATCTATCTCTATAGATCTTGATGCTTAATATATAACAACTTCACGAGGTCCTTCTTTGAAAAACTCCTTTCAAAAACTCCTTTATGCTTTGCAGAATAATTCTACATTATTTCCGATCATCAATATGTCATTTACATATACTTATCGAAATCTTGTAGTGCTCCCACTCACTTTCTTGTAAATCGAGGCCTTTCCAAAAGTGCGTATAAAATCATATCTTTGATCAACACATCAAGCGTATATTCAACTCGAGATGCTTGCACGGTCCATTGATGGATCATTTGGAGCTTACACATTTTGTTAGCACCTTTAGGATTGACAAAACCTTCTGGTTGCATCATATACAACTCTTCTTTAAGAAAACCATTAAGGAATGCAGTTTTGACATTCATTTGCGATTTCATAAAATGTGGCAATTGCTAACATGATTCGGACAGACTTTTAAGCATCGATACAAGTGAGAAAATCTCATTGTATTCAACATCTTGAACTTTGTCTAAAACCTTTTTCGACAAGTCTAGCTTTGTAGATAGTAACACTACTATCGGTGTCCATCTTCCTCTTGAAGATCCATTTATTTAACATGGCTTGCTGATCATAGAGCAAGTCAATCAAAGTCCATACTTTGTTCTCATACATGGATCCTATCTCAGATTTCATGACCTCAAGCCATTTAGCGGAATCTGGGCTCATCATCGCTTCCTCATAGTTCGTAGGTTCATCATGGTCTAGTAACATGACTTCCGAACATGATTACCGTACCACTCAGTGCGGATCTTACTCTGGAAGACCTACGAGGTTTGGTAGCAACTTGATCTGAAGTTTCATGATCATCATCATTAACTTCCTCACTAATTGGTGTAGGAATCTTTGGAACTGATTTACGTGATGAACTACTTTTCAATAAGGGAGAAGGTACAATTACCTCATCAAGTTCTACTTTCCTCCCACTCACTTCTTTCGAGAGAAACTTCTTCTCTAGAAAGGATCCATCTTAACAAAAATATCTTGCTTTCGGATCTGTGATAGAAGGTGTACCCAATAGTTACCTTTGGGTATTCTATGAAAGCGCACTTCTCCGATTTGGGTTCGAGCTTATCGGTGAAAACTTTTCACATAAGCATCACAATTCAAACTTTAAAAAGCGACAGCTTAGGTCTCTTTGTTAAACCATAGTTCATACGGTGTCATCTCAGCAGTTTAGATGGTGCCCTATTAAGCGTGAATGCAGCTGTCTCTAATGCATAACCCCAAAGCGATAGTGGTAAGCGATAAGAGACATCATAGATCGCACCATATCAAATAAAGTGCGGTTATGACGTTCGGACACACCATTACGTTATGGTGTTCCATGTGGCGTGAGCTGTGAAACTATTCCACATTGTTTTAGCTGAAGGCCAAACTTCGTAACTCAAATATTTTTCCTCTGCGATCATATCGTAGAAACTTTTATTTTCTTGTTACGATGATTCTTCACTTCACTCTGAAATTCTTTGAACTTTTCAAATGTTTCAGACTTGTGTTTCATCAAGTAGATATACCCATATCTGCTCAAATCATCTTGTGAAGGTCGAGAAAATACGATACTTGCCACGAGCATCAACACTCATTGGATCGCATACATCTGTATGTATTATTCCCAATAAGTCGGTAGCTTGTTCCATTGTTAGGAGAAGCGGAGTTTTAGTCATCTTGCCCAAAAGGCATGGTTACATAAGCATCAAATGATTCATAATCAAGTGATTCCAAAAGTCCATCGACATGGAGTTTTCTTCATCGCTTTACACCAATATGACCTAAGCGGCGATTGCCACAAATAAGTTGCACTATCATTATTAACTTTGCATCTTTTGGTTTCAATATTATGAATATGTGTATCACTATGATCGAGATCCAATGAACCATTTTCATTGGGTGTGTAACCATATAAGGTTTTATTCATGTAAGCAGAACAACAATTTATTCTCTTACTTAAATGAATAACCATTTTGCAATAAACATGATCAAATCATATTTATGCTCAACACCAAATAACACTTATTTAGGTTCCACACTAATCCCGAAAGTATAGGGAGTGTGCGATGATGATCATATCAATCTTGGAACTACTTCCAACACTCATCGTCACTTCCCCTTCAACTAGTCTCTGTTTGATACGTAACTCTGTTTGAGTTACTAATCTTAGCAACGAGCAGTATCAAATACTCGGGGCCACTATAAACACTAGTAAGGCACACATCAATAACCTGTATATCAAATATAACCTTGTTCACTTTGCCATCCTTCTTATCCACCAAATATTGAGGGGTAGTTCGCTTCGGTGACCAGTTCCATTGCAGCAAAAGTACTTAGTCTCGGGCTTAGGTCTAGACTTGGGCTTCTTCACTTGAGCAACAACTTGCTTGCCGTTCCTTTTGAAGTTCCCTTCTTCCCTTTGCCATTTTCCTTGAGACTAGTGGTCTTGTCAACCATCAACACTTGATGTTTTCTTGATTTCTACCTTCGCGATTTTAGCATCGCGAAGAGCTCGAAATCTTTTCGTCATCCCTTGCATACTATAGTTCATCACGAAGTTCTACTAACTTAGTGATGGTGACTAGAAAATTCTGTCAATCACTATCTTATCTGGAAGATTAACTCCACTTGATTCAAGCGATTGAAGTACTCGGACAATCTGAGCACATGCTCACTAGTTGGCGATTCTCCTCCATCTTTTAGCTATAGAACTTGTTGGAGACTTCATATCTCTCAACTCGGGTATTTGCTTGAAATATTAACTTCAATTCTGGAACATCTCATATGGTCCATGGCGTTCAAAACGTCTTTGAAGTCGATTCTAAGCCGTTAAGCATGGTGCACGAAACTATCAAGTAGTCATCATATTGAGCTGGCCAAGCGTTCATAACGTCTGTATCTGCTCATATTGAGCTAATAGCGTTCATAACGTCGCATCTGCTCCTGCAATAGGTCTGTCACCTAGCGGTGCATTAAGGACATAATTCTTCTGCGCAGCAATGAGGATAAACCTCAGATCACGGATCCAATCCGCATCATTGCTACTAACATCTTTCAATACAATTTTCTCTAGGAACACATATGAAAACATAGGGAAGCAACAACGCGAGCTATTGATCTACAACATAATTTGCAAAATACTACGGGACTAAGTTCATGATAAATTAAAGTTCAATTAATCATATTACTTAAGAACTCCCACTTAGAAAAATATCCTTCAATTCTCTAAGTGATTGCGTGATCCATATCAACTACACCATGACCGATCATCACGTGTGATGGAGTAGTTTCAATGGTGAACATCAATATGTTGATCATATCTACTATATGATTCACGCTCGACCTTCGGTCTCCGTGTTCGAGGTCATATCTTATATGCATAGCTCGTCAAGTATAACCTGAGTATTCTGCGTGTGCAACTGTTTTGCACCGTTGTATTTGAGCGTAGAGCCTATCACACCCGATCATCACGTGGTGTCTCGGCACGAAGAACTTTCATAGCGGTGCATACTCGGGAGAACACTTCTTGATAATTTAGTAAGGATCATCTTATAATGCTACCGTCAATCAAAGCAAAATAAGATGCATAAAGGATTAACATCACATGTAATCAATATAAGTGATATGATATGGCCATCATCATCTTGTGCTTGTGATCTCCATCTCGAAGCACCGTCATGATCACCATCGTCACCGGTGCGACACCTTGATCTCCATCGTAGCATCGTTGTCGTCTCGCCAATCTTATGCTTCTCGACTATCGCTACTGCTTAGTGATAAAGTAAAGCAATTACATAGCGTTGCATTTCATACAATAAGCGACAACCATATGGCTCCTGCCGATTGCCGATAACTTCGGTTACAAAACATGATCATCTCATACAATAAAATATAGCATCACGTCTTGACCATATCACATCACAACATGCCTGCAAAAACAAGTTGGGCGTCCTCTACTTTGTTGTTGCAAGTTTTACGTGGCTGCTACGGGCTGAGCAAGAACCGTTCTTACCTCGCATCAAAACCACAGCGATACTTCGTCAAATAGACTCCGTTTAACCTTCTCAAGGACGGGCGTATGCACTCGATTCAACTAAAGTGAGAGAGCAGACACCCGCCGGTCACCTTTAAGCAACGAGTGCTCGGGCGGTGAAACCAGTCTCGCGTAAGCGTCTGGCGTAATGTCGGTCCGGGCGCTTCATCTCACAATACCGCTGAACCAAAGTATGACATCTTTGGTAGGCGGTATGACTTATATCGTCCACAACTCACTTGTGTTCTACTCGTGCACATGACATCAACGCATAAAACCAGGCTCGGATGCCTTTGTTGGGGAGCGTAGTAATTTCAAAAATTTCCCTACGATCCGCAAGACCATGGTGATGGCATAGCGAGAGGGGAGAATGTCGTCCACGTACCCTCGTGAACCCGAAAGCGGGCGTTATATACTTAGCGGTTGATGTAGTCGTGCGTCTTCACGATCCGACCGATCCAAGCACCGTTACTCCGGCACCTCCGAGTTCTTGCACACGTTCAGCTCGATGGCGATCCCGGGCTCCGATCCAGCAAAGCGTCGGGGAAGGAGTTCCGTCGGCCCTGACGGCGTGGTGGCGATCTTGATGTTCTACCGTCGCGGGCTTCGCCTAAGCACCGCTACAATATGATCGAGTGGAATATGGTGGAGGGGCACCGCTGCGGCTAAGGCGATCCGTAGATCAACTTGCGTGTCATGGGGTGCCCCCTGCCCCGTATATAAAGGAGCAAGGAGGAGGTGGCGGCCAAGGGAGGCGCGCAAGGGGAGTCCTACTCCCAGGAGTAGGACTCCTCCTTTCCTAGTAGGAGTAGGAGAGAAGGAAGGGAAGAGAGAAGAAGGGGTGCGGCCCCTCCCTAGTCAATTCGGACTAGGCCTTGAGAAGCGGCGGCCTGCCCTAGGCAGCCCTCTCTCTTTCCCTTGAGGGCCCAATAAGGCCCAATACTTCTCCCGGCGAATTCCCGTAACTCTCGGTACTCGAAAAATACCGAATCATTGGAACCTTTCCGAACTCGAATATAGTCGTCAATATATCGATCTTTACGTCTCGACCATTTGAGACTCCTCGTCATGTCCCGATCTCATCCGGGACTCCGAACTCCTTGGTACATCAAAACTCATAAACTCATAATATAAGCATCATGAAACCTTAAGCGTGCGGACCCTACGGGTTCGAGAACTATGTAGACATGACCTAGAACTATTCTTGGTCAATAACCAATAAGCGGAACCTGGATGCCCATATTGGCTCCTACATATTCTCTGAAGATCTTTATCGGTCAAACCGCATAACAACATACTTTGTTCCCTTTGTCATCGGTATGTTACTTGCCGAGATTCGATCGTCGGTATCAATACCTAGTTCAATCTAGTTACCGGCAAGTCTCTTTACTCGTTCCATAATACATCATCTCATAACTAACTCATTAGTTACAATGCTTGCAAGGCTTAAGTGATGTGCATTACCGAGAGGGCCGAGAGATACCTCTCCGAGCATTCGGAGTGACAAATCCTAATCTCGAAATCGCCAACCCAACATCTGCCTTTGGAGACACCTGTAGTACTCCTTTATAATCACCCGATTCACGTTGTGGCGTTTGGTAGTACCAAAGTGTTCCTCCGTAAGCAGGAGTTGCATAATCTCATAGTCATAGGAACATGTATAAGTCATGAAGAAAAGCACTAGCAACAAACTATACGATCAGGTGCTATGCTAATGGAATGGGTCATGTCAATCAGATCATTCAACCAATGATGTGATCCCGTTAATCAAATAACAACTCCTTGTTCATGGTTAGGAAACATAACCATCTTTGATTAACGAGCTAGTCAAATAGAGGCATACTAGTGACACTCTGTAGGTTTATGTATTCACACATGTATTATGTTTCCGGTTAATACAATTCTAGCATGAATAATAAACATTTATCATGATATAAGAAATAAATAATAACATTATTATTGCCTCTAGGGCATATTTCCTTCAGGAATTTTGTGAGCGAGCACATCCGACGATGTTTCTTCCGTGGCCCACCCGCAATCAATGGTCAAGCGGAGCAGGCTAATCGGAGATCTTGAGAGGTATTAAACCCGGCTTATGGTCCCTTTAGTGAGGGCGCCGGGTTGTTGGGTCGAGGAGCTGCCATCTGTGATATGGAGTATCAATACTACACCAAAGCAGATCCACTTTGGATACCGCCGTTCTTTATGGTCTATGGAGTGGGCGGTTCTTCCTGCGATATCGTCATGACTACGCCCAGCGTGGCGGCTTATGTTGAGGCCGATAGTGAGGCAGCCCGGCGGGGCGATTTGGATCGGCTGGATGAAAAGCGAGATATGGCGGCTGCTCGTTCGGCGATTTACCGGCAAGATCTTCGTCGGTATCCTGGCCGGTGAGTTAGAACAAGAACCTTCGGGAAGGAGACTTGGTGCTTGGCTCATTCAAGACCGGACAAATATGCACAAGCTATCCCGCCTTGGGAAGGGCCCTTTGTGCTCGATGAAATCTGTACAGCGGGTCATACTATCGATTGATGTTTGAGGCGAAAAAGACTCACGCCGCGTCGAAGAGGAGACCAACGAGCCGTGGAACATAGCTCATCTTGACCTTATTATACGAGCCATCGGCTCCACTTATGTACATATTAAGACAATGTATATATTATGAATAAAAGCAATAAACGGATCCTCGGCCAAGCGGGGTATCCGTTACATATAAAGTCGGTTTGGGTACATGGAGATGTTGTCGTGAAGCGGCCTCGGTTCAACCCTTGGCCTTGCTTTTGAGAAAATTTTGTCACTTGGGGGCTTGGTAGGTGTCGAACCAATGCAACACCTCTTGACGGCGAAAAGCCACCGGATCACTTAGGGACATGGTCACGTCTGAACCGATCACGCCTCTTGGTCGGCCTAAGGCCATAGAATCACAGGGGCTTGGTGAACCCGAACCATTGCCATGCCACTTGATCGGCATCATGCCACGATTTCAGTTGGGGGCTGGCTGACTTGAACCATCGCTACACCTTATGGGGAGCTTGGTCTTGTCCGACCATGGTAACACCACTGATCGAGGCTCGATAAAGCCTATTCTTGCAAGCGGTTTTGTCATTGCTTTTGCTTCCATGTGTTTTTATACCTATTATTTGGTTTCGTTTGTTTTCTTAAACCGACAAACCTCTTTAAACGGATTCAAGTTGTCGAATTCGGTCCATTTTAATCCGGCGATTTTGTTCGGTTTGATTTTTATTAACATCCCATTATGGAGTAACAGGGGCTTATCATGCCGACACGGTTTACAGGTAAACGGCATTTTGAACACAGGAGTTATTTTCTCCTTTGCGGTAATGGTTTCTAAACCTCCGCCTCAAGATTGGCTAAGCCAACTGCATGCCCAACTGGCGGTATTTTTATATCATAACGTTTGGTTATATACATCCCTATTTTCTTATATAAATATATAGGCGTCACAAGCATTTGGCGACACAAGCCGTCGTGGCGGGTTAAAGAATTTGTGATTGCGGCGAAATAAGTTGACGGTTCATCAATCCACAGTATCCGGCACCACCATGCAAAAGGTTCTGGTGAGGTTGTAAAGGCATTGTTCAAAACAAAGTCTTGACTATCCTATTACAAAGCCTTTTAAGGCCGGTGTTTCATGTGGTGTTATGCCTTGAAGCTTTGAAGGCGTCACCGGCAGCAATTCGCTTCTTCGCGGGTCGGCGTGAGGTAGAGGCGCTGGCGTCGGTTCAACTTCTTCTTCTTCCTCACCCAAAGCCGGAAGTCATTGGTAGACCAGTCAATCCGGGTTAAGGCACGAAAGACAGCTTCTTCACTTATCAGCTCAGCGGATCAACGTCGGGGCATAAGTGTGCTTACGGATTGGAGGAACAAGGCTCGCACTTGAGGATGACAAACTCCACCGCTTGTTGTTTGCGTCATAAAAAGCGGTGAACTGCCGGGTTGGCCGGCTGCCGTTGACTTCGCCAGCGGACGCATTTCCTTTGTTATCCGTTTGAGGGCATCGTTATCAAAGGCTTCACCGTTCTCTTGGCGCTAGAAACCTTTGGCTATGTCCGCGGATCAAGATCTGCTATCACGCCTTGGCGCGTCGAAACGATAGGGTGCCAGCCGAGCAGCGGATCGCTTCAACTCTTCAAGCTGCCCGGAACCATGGACAGCCGGTCGGTGTCTCTCGATCGAGGGCGGCGCCGTGTTGTCGTATGATGTAGCACATATGACTCGCTGGCGCCGGTATACAACTGTTCAATCAGCGCATATAGCGGCCTTGAGCTTCTTCCGCACATGAGAGCCCATATCGCATGTCGCTTACTGCACGATTTGAGACAACTCAGGGTAAACCGGCGGAAATATCAAAATTAAGATAGTCGGTGCAAATTTTCTTACCAAAGGCGGCAGAGGTCATGGCATGCACTTGGCGCTTGAGTCGATAAGCTCTTGATCACCGGTTTAAGGCTGCTTGACTTCTTCGCCCGTTTTTCAAACCGGCCTTCTCGGTGTCCGTTGGCCCGTTCGGTTTATACCACCTTCAGCTGTTCCATAGTGGCCAAGGCCGTTTCAATTAAGTCCTTGGCCTTAGTGGTTTCTGCTTGTTGAGTTTCAGTTGGCTCGCAGATCCTTGAGTTACGCGCTTTCTTTGGTATATTTCATTACGGTAACAAAGGGAACACGTTAGTTATTTCATTATAAAGTCCCAAGCTCAATATAAATATTCACCTTGGCACTTGGGGGCTAATGGCTAGTTGATCTCGGTTTGCCATGAGGATCTGAAATTAAGTTGAACCGACCCTTTGGGGCTACAATCTGCAGTTTAAAGCGTATGTTCTTTATGTAAAGTTAAGTCCCGGTTTAACTATGCTAAGTTGAACCGACCCTTGGGGCTACTATACAGCCAAAGTACAGGAAAGACATAATTCATTACCTCATAGCGGTCCTTCATTGGTTTACAGACCAGCTTCAAAGTCACGGTGGTATAGAGCGGTTCGAAACCAGTGCAGTTCTTGGGCGAGAGAAGTTGTCGTGGTGACGGATCAGTTTTCCTTTATCTTTACTCATGGCGGCAGACTCGTCCTTGGCGCTGTGTTTTGCTTCAGCGACGGTTGGCTAGGGCGGTGTAGCGATGCTGTCACAATAACATCGTCATTTTGGCGGTCTTCTTTGGGCTTGATGTCTTCTTACTCGGCTCGGCGGTTCAACAATTCGACCCGCTCTGTGGGCGGGTTTGGTGGAAGCGAGCTGCGAGGTTTCCATAGACCTCGGTTCAACTTGGCGGATCAGCGATGTCGTCTTTGTACAACTTCGCGAGCTATCTTTGGTGACTTCGAGATTTTCGTGGGTTTGTTACAGGGTCTTTTCGGATCAACATCCATGATAGGGTCAAGGTTTTCGCTTTCTTACTCAAGCGAGCCTTGGTGCTGCAATATTCAGAATTGGATTAAAACCAAATCGACCAAGGCAATTGTAAATCGAATTGACGGACAGCGATTACATACCTGCGGCAACTTTCAGCGGAGGCGATTCGTGGTTGATGAACCGCGGAAGAGTTGGAAGAGGCTGATGTAGCGCCCGGACACACCCGCGGTGGTCGTTACTCTGGCGGGATCTAGACTGGCCCACAGATCAATACTAGTCTTTTCTGCGCACTTTGTCCTCACTCGTGCGCACGCAGGAGCAACTTCGGTCGGTCACCCATCGACACTACTCCAAGCTGAGCACGCTTAACTTTGGAGTTACGTCGAATGGGCTCCGGAAAAGAAGAATTCCTTATTGATATGAGTAGTCTATCATCCCTAATAAGCCAGGCTATCACATACACCCCCACTCGGAGGAACCGGCGTCCTCGTCGAGGCCACGAAACGTTCCCTCTTGGCACAAGCGTCGTGCTTCGGTCCGGTACATGTGCCATGTCGGGTGCCTGACGGGTCACAAGCGTCATGAACAACATGACCACGCACCTGTGTCGCAACCATCCGTGTATCGCGCGGTCGGCTCGATACCAACTTATAGCGCCCGGACACACCGCGGTGGTCGTTACTCTGGCGAGATCTAGGCGGCCCCACAGATCAATACTAGTCTTTTCTGCGCACTTTGTCCTCACTCGTGCGCGCCGGGAACAACTTCGGTCGGTCACCCATCGACACTACTCCAAGCTGAGCACGCTTAACTTTGGAGTTACTGTCGAATGGGCTCCGGAAAAGAAGAATTCCTTATTGATATGAGTAGTCTATCATCCCTAATAAGCCGAGCTATCACACGATAATTGGATCGAGACGGATTGAGAGGACATCGGAAGAAACCTTTTAAGGGATAACGCTTTTCGGAGAACAAGTCACCTCACGGGCGGCGCTTCGGGTTGGTGTGTCAGTAAACCGGATGAGGTAATCCGTTGGCCCTTGTCTTGCGGGTTATCTGGCGCTCTTGACCTCTTTGTGTCTTCAACGAAAGATTTGGATTCAAGTAAGCACAGGAATGATATTTTTCACTTTCGGACGGTAGCGAATTCTTTTAATCGGCGCAAGATCGGATTCGGAAGAAAGAATGATTACCTCAACGAATTCGGCATGGTGGCTTGGCATCATCACAGGAGGTGAAATTGTCGAGAAAAAGGAATACAAAGGACAAATCATAAGCAAGAAGAAACACAAAGCGGAAAGCGGTTCTGGCGGCTCCCCGTAAGAATATCAAGTTTTACCTCAACCGATTCTTCGTCCTCCGCGGATCGGAGGACTCGGTGACTTTCTTCTTGCCTGCTTTCTTGGTGGCCTTGGACTTTACATGGCGCCCGAACCGGTTTAATACGTTTCGGAAGGAGCTGTCGACTGAGAAGTAACAAGGATTAATGCATATCAACAAAGTATTAAGGACCCAAAAGCGGTGAGTAGAGCTTTACGCGGCGGTTTGTTGGCAAACAGAAGGAGCCAACCGGTTAGGCTGCTGACGGAGATCGGTTCATCAAGCATTTTCTTTACAATATCTGTGACCTCAAGTTCGATTATGGGCAGCTCGTGGCGTCTTTGAGGGTCTTTGAGGCTGCGGTGTACTCATGCATCAATCCGGGCGGCGGCTTGGTGGCAAAACGCCCCAAGAAACCCAACACCGCACAAGGTCCACGCCGGTTAAGCCATTGGCCATTAGAGCCGGAGCTTGATTATTTGGCGCAAAGTTCTTCCGTTCATGGCGGTTAAGCGTGAAGGCAGCGGATCTTTGGTTCTTGAGCGGTGAGGGCGATAACCCGGCAAGGGTTCTCGTTAGCGGGAAGCGATGTTCGGCGATAGAACCAGGTTTGGTTCCAATCCTTTGGATATCGTGGTGTTTGGCGTGAGAAAATCCACTTCCTTCCTCTTCTGGATTGAAGCGCCGCCCAGCTACGTGTTGGGACCATCGAGAAAATTCTGTCTGACGGTTCAAATGGAAAAAATCCGGAACAGCTCCAAGATGGTTCTTCACGAAGATAGACTTCACGAAGACTTGAAAGTTGCATATGTTTGACACGAGTTGGGCCGATATCCTGCGGATGGAGTTGCAAACTTGCAAGGGCGTCCTGAAATTTTTGAACCGGCGGGCAGAATCCCGGTCTAAGTGCTGCATAAACACAATTACTTCTCCCTCTTGTGGCTCGGGAGAAACTTCGCCATCGGAACACGCCCGATGGAGGACATTTTTGGAGCCAAACGCCGGTGGTGACATAGCCGTTGAGTTGCGTTTGGTGATTTTGGACCGGACCCAATTGCAAGCTGAGAATTGAGAGCCATTTGGAAGACTAAGCTGTGAAAGAAAGGGAAAGCGGTTCACCATTAAGCAGTTCAGGCATATTATACATTGTTAAACGGCGATTCAGCAGCGGCTTCCCATTCGGTTTAGCGAGGACTAATGGGTAGCGGATTAGCTATCAAAAGTTAAACCGCCAAATAAAGCGAGCTGAAAAATCTACTAAGTGTGGACGAAACAGTTTTCACATGCGAATGGAAGTAATCGAGATCTACGAAGTTCGATAAGAAAAACCTTCGACCTATGCAAACCTCATAAAAAGCGGGAGGGTTGGGTATTCTAAACTCGAGGATCTGAGCAAAAGGAAGATCGTGAAGGGTTAAATGGGCGGTAGGGGCAGTCACCACCACAGGATATCTGATCTGATGAATCGCATGGCCATGGCGGAGCAGGTGTGAAGAAACCGAGATGAACTGCGGGATGAACAGGATCTCTGAGATGGGATCTAGGGCTTGAAAAAGGACCTTACGATGAGCAAAGCCGAGGAGGCGCTGAAAACTCGTCTGATCAGGTTGATGCAGTGGCCCGGCGTTGACAGCGTCGTTGGAAGGTCGGGCGGCGGCGGAGCTTCGAGGTTGGGCGTCGCGAAGAAGGAGAAAAGCGGAAGAAGAAGAAGAAAGGGGTGACGGTCTATTTATAAGGAACCGGAGCAATCAGCAGACACGAGAATCGAGGTGTCAAAAGCGGCGGACGGTGCAGCGGCGCCTCGATTTCGAGGATAGCATTAAATGAAGGGAATCTTCTGTTTGGATTTCTTTATTAAAGATAGCGTCAAGACACCACGACACGCGGATCGGAAGATGACATCACGGCGGTTCAAGCGGTGGCGGTTTACAAAATATGAAAGGAGATCAAGAGTTTCTGAAGGTGTTGAAGATTGACATGAACGGTTCAAGTCAATCAGGGGCCTAATGTTGGGGATACAACTCGAGTGTGAACCGCCCGGGAGGGCGGTTTACCCTAAATCCATGATCGAGCCCACGGAGGAGGCCCGGAGCCAGGCGAATTAAGGTCCATTTATGTGAACCGCCTTCTGTTGTAACTTGTCTTTGTAAGACAAGAGAGAAGACCGAGCGGACACTTGTATGAGCGGATCGGTACTCTGTAAACCGCCAGGCGTCAACCCGTGTATATAAGGGGCGACCGGCGGCGGATTAGGACAGAGCGATTGAGGCTTAAGCGAAGCTATTGCTCCCAAGTCGCGAAACTACATCAATCCCATCACAACTAGACGTAGGCCTTTCCTTCATCGAAGGGGCTGAACTAGTATAACTCCCGTGTCTTTGTGTCCGCTTTAACCCCTCTAAGTTAACCCGTACGATGGCCCTGCGACTAAGTCCTTTCACGAGGACATCTGCCGTGACAATTCCACGACACTACCCTTGATGTATCTATTGACATGACTGAGAATCTTAGAACTGTTAATCTTAACATTGGAGGATTGCCTAGAAACTTGGTTGGATGTTTGCCTACTTTTAAGTGTGCCTGTACTATATGGAAATTTCTTGAGGAACAATTTCCAAATTATTCCTTGAAAAATCTAGATGAAATTCTCCATAAGTCTATTGCTTTGAGTAAAATGAATACTAGTGATCCTATTTTTGGTGATCGTCCATTTGAGCTTACAAACCTTATGCATGCCAAAGGAAATGTTGGTATTATTAGTGATATTATTTCCGAAGCTATAAGAATTCATAGGCAAGATCATTGTCAAACTCACTCTAACGAATTACCCTCTCTAGGATTTGATCCACCACATGACGATGTTGAACATGGATACTATGATGAGGATGATGATAGTGACTTCGATCTTGATGATGCAATGAGACACTTTGGTCTTATGGCAAATCTTCGGGGATATATGTAAGGAGGAAAGGAATGGGTCCTTGATAGTGGATGTACCGATCACCTGACCGGAGATAAAGACATGTTTCGTGAGCTTGCTGATAATGATAGTCCTCGAAAGTATGTCACCTTCGGTGACAACTCAAAGGGTAAGGTGGTTGGTCTCGGTAAGGTGGCCATCTCACATGATAGCTCCATTCATAATGTCATGCTCGTTGAATCTCTTGGCTACAACTTACTTTCAGTATCTAGACTTGCTGATTTTGGTTTCAATGTCCTATTTACTGAAATTGATTGCCAAGTGTTTCGTCGAGACAATAATAAAATGGTCTTTACCGGTATATGTAGAGGTGATCTATACATTGTTGATTTCACTAAAAAGGCTCAACCTAAAACTTGCTTCATTGCTAAATCCTCAAAAGGTTGGTTATGGCATAGACGATTAGGTCACGTTGGCATGAGAAACCTTGACAAGCTTATTAAAGGGAATCATATCCTTGGAGTTAACGATGTCATATTTGATAAGGATAGACTTTGCAGTGCTTGTCAAGCAGGTAAACAGGTTGGAGGAAGGCATCCCGTGAAGTACATCATGACCACAAAGAGGCCACTCGAGCTACTTCACATGGATCTCTTTGGTCCCAACTCCTAGAAGAGTCTCAGTGGAAATTCTTTTGGATTAGTTATAGTTGATGATTTTTCAAGATTTACGTGGGTGTTCTTTCTCGATGATAAATCGTAGGTCCAAAAGATCTTCAAAACTTTGCTAGAAAGGCCCAAAATCAATTTGAAGTGAAGATTAAGAAGGTTAGCGGCGACAGCGGAGCGGAGTTCAAGAAGCATAAATGTGGACACCTTTCTTGACGAAGAAGGGATTTCACACGAGTTCTAAACCGTACACACCTCAACAAAATGGAGTTATTGAGAGGAAGAACCGGACGCTCATCGAAATGGCGAGAAGCGAAGCTTGATGAGTACAAGGCGAAGCACTTTTAGGCGAAGCGGTTGAGACAGCTTGTCATGCAACAAATCGCTTGTATCTTCACAAGCTACTCGGCAAGACGACATCTGAGCTCCTCACGGTAACAAACCCCAAGTTGGATACTTTCGAGTATTCGGCTCATAGTGCTACATTCTTGATAAGCATAAATCGTTCTAAATTTGCTCCTAAGTCCCATGAAGGTTTCCTACTAGGTTACGGCTCAAACTCTCACACTTACCGTGTCTACAACAATTTCACCGAAAGGTTGAAGAGGCGGTAGATGTGAAGTTTTATGAATCTAATGGCTGTAAATAGAGCAATTGCCAATTGATGTAGGAGACAAAGATCCTTGGAAGCAATCCAAGACTTTTCTATTGGCAAGGTTAGTCCAGCGGAGGTGAAGGAGAGTACCTCGTCCGTCAAGTGGAAGCTTCTACTTCACAACAAGGTGAACCAAGAGTTGATACGGAAGCATCCACAAGTGGGACACACCAAGATGAAGAAAAGCGAGGAAGTGCATCAAGATGAGCGTCAACGACCTCCTTCTCCACCACGACAAAGAAACGACAAGCGCCAACAATGAAGAAGGCCAAGAAGAAGAACAAGATGAAGAAGATGTTCAACGAAGACCCAAGCAAAAGCTTTCACAAGTTCGAGCAAGAATTGCTAAAGACCATCCCGTCGAGAAAATCTACAATGATATTCAAACTGGGAGAATCAATCGCTCTAAAACTCGTTTAGCTAACTTTTGTGAAAAATATTCTTTCATCTCTAGCATTGAACCTATGAAGGTCGAAGAAGCATTGGAAGATCCAGATTGGATAAATGCTATGCATGAAGAGCTACACAACTTTGAGAGGAATCAAGTTTGGACATTGGTTGAGAAGCCCGACAAAACCACAACATCATCGATACCAAATGGGTGTTTCGCAACAAGCAAGATGAAGATGGACAAATAGTTCGCAACAAAGTACGTCTCGTCGCCCAAGGCTACACACAAGTCGAACGTATGGACTATGGTGAGACTTACTCCCCCGTTGCTAGACTTGAGTCCATTCGCATCTTACTTGCCTATGCTAATCATCATGATATCACCTTGTACCAAATGGACATTAAAAGTGCTTTTCTAAATGGTGAAATAGAGGAGGAAGTTTATGTTAAGCAACCTCCTGGCTTTCTCAATCCTAAGAAACCCAATCATGTTTACAAACTTCACAAAGCTCTTTATGGTCTTAAACCAGCTCCTAGAGCATGGTATAAATGCTTGACCAAGTTTCTTCTTGAAAAAGGCTTTGAAATTGGGAAAATTGATTCTACTCTTTTTACTAAAAGGGTTAATGGAGAACTCTTTGTGTGTCAAATCTGTGTTGATGATATTATATTCGGTTCAACTAACCCTCATTTTAGTGAAAAGTCTGGGAAGCTAATGTCGGAGAAGTTTGAGATGTCAATGATGAGTGAACACCAAGGACTTATTCAAGAAGTTCAATATGCAAGAATGCAAAGGTATGACTACACATGCCTACTAGTGGACATCTTGACTTAACCAAAGATGATGAACCGGTTGATCAAAAGGTTTATCGCTCTAAGATTTGTTCACTGTTATATCTATGGGCTTCACGTCCCGATATTATGCTAAGTGTGTGCATGTGTGCATGATATCAAGCTGCTCCTAAAGAATGTCATCTTATGGCCGTGAAAAGGATAGTGAGATACTTAATCCATACACCAAATTTTGGCATTTGGTATCCTAAGAGGGCCTCTTTCGATCTTGTTGGCTACTCCGACTCGGACTATGCCGGTGATAAGGTTGATAAGAAGTCCACTCCGGGTACTTGCCAATTTCTTGGTAGATCTCTTGTGTCTTGGTCCTCCAAGAAACAAAACTCAGTATCCTTATCCACTGCCGAAGCGGAATACATTGCCGCTGGTTCATGTTGTGCTCAATTACTTTGGATGACCCAAACTCTTAAAGATTATGGGATATATGTGAAACATGTTCCATTGCTTTGTGACAATGGAAGTGCTATCAAAATTGGTCATAATTCTGTGCAACATTCTCGAACTAAGCATATTGAAGTTCGTCATCATTTCATTCGAGATCATGTTGCTAAGGGTGACATTGATCTTAAGCATGTTCGCACCGAAAAGCAATTAGCGGATATATTCACTAAACCTCTTGATGAGAAAGTGTTTTGTAGGTTAAGAGGAGAATTGAACATCATTGATGCTTCAAACTTGGAGTAGAAACTCCATTGGATACATGCAAGACATGAGCTTATGCCTAATCCTTGATATCTCTCCTATGATGGAAATCTTATGTCTTGGATATATTTGTATCTTGCATGTTATCTAACCCATGTAGGTACTTGGTTGAATCAAATTCCATGAGGTTGTAACCTACTCATATCTTGAGCAATCTCTACATCACCAAGTCTCTACACAAGGTGGTTGAAGCCAAGGAAGCACAAAACCATTTAAACATATCCTTTGACAAATTCTATGTTGAGCTTCATGATTGTCATTGTTGGATACACAAGTGCTCTTCCTTGCACGAACTAACCCATGTAGGTAGATGGACTCAAATTCCAAGTGGTGCTCCAAATTCTTGATGAGCTACATCAACCTTGAGCAACCCACACAAGTTCAACTACATGGACGACACCACCAACCAAGGTATGTTATTCCATCTTAGAGAAGCTTTACTCCAAGTCATGAGTTAAAGCAACTCGACAAGATGTGAATACATCAAGATGTAAGCGAAAATGGCAACCCCATTTTGAGATTAAGCGATGAGTATGACCTATGATCAAGTGATCTCACTTGACTCCTAAGTCAATATACTCTAACATAGGTGACCTTGTCGCGACCATCTCTAGATGAAGTTCTCTTGTGTTCTTTTCTGAGTTTTGCATTTGTCTCATGCATATGTGTTTCCCCTTTCAAAAAAAACTCCATCTAGATTTCTTTCTGATTGCTCTGCATTTTCGCATTCCAATTCATTGCATATCATTGATAAATTCCTTGCAAATCTTTGTGAGATCTTATTAGTCAAGTGAGCTGAGGTGACAAGTGTTTTCTCTGCGATGAACTTCGGTTACACTGATTTGTTATTTTCGGTCCAGCGAAAACTTTCGATACCACCAAGCATACCACTCGGTGCCACCGATTTCTAGCAGGAAGATCAGTTTGCCACTTATTCTGTGTTTCTTTTGATCCAGCTCCACTCAATGAATCTTGTCCTCTACAAGCATCACATTTTATCATTGCTTTATGTTGTGACTCAAGGATCAAACCCATTCACGACAAATTCAGAGGGGAGAGAGAGCTCACATTTTTATCAAGCCCTTCTTGGAAATTGATGTCAAAGGGAGAGAGATCACATCAAAGCTTATCATTTAGAGAGAGAGAGATCACATCGAGAAAGAGATCACATCTCGAGGAGAGAGAGATCCTTGAGGGGAGAGAGAGATCTCGGGGGAGAGAATACTAGATGAAAGTATTTCTCAAGGATCCCAAATGCTTGGTGTTCAAGAGGAGAGATGCCACATGTCTTCGTGAGGGGAAAGACATGTTCATATGTGCTTATTTGCATTAGCTTGCATTAGCTCTGTTCATTTATATCTTTCAGCTCTGTTCAAAAGGATTGGCTCAAGCTCAAAATCTCAAGACTCTTCATTTTACATTTTAGTGGTCCAAGATCACATTGAGTCTATAGGAAAATCCAATACTATCAAGAAGGGATGAGGTGTTGCTTAATGAGCCTTTTGCTTCATGTGCTTAGTGATATGCTCCAAAACCCTCCACTACTTTCTCACATCCACATCTGACCTAAACCTAAAGCCAAAATCGGTTACACGATTCTTCCTACCAGTGCCACCGATTTCAAAAGTCATAGCCACTTGCCACAAACCCTAGGAAAATCGGTCCTACCGATAGGGATCTCGGTCTCACCGAGATGGGATTCTGTTTCCCTTAAATAACGTTTCGGTCTAACAAAGTGAGCGTCGGTCCCACCGAGATTGCAATGTAAACTCTCTGTTTCCTTTTGTAACATTTGGACTCACGAAAAGAGCAAATCTGTCCCACCGAGTTTACGACCAACTCTCTGGAAAGCTTATTACCAAAATCGGTCTCACCGAGTTTGTATGTCGGTCTTATTGATATTACGTTATGCCCTAACCCTAACCGAATCGGTCTCACCGAGTTGCATGTCAGTCCACGAAAATCACTAATGGTCACTAGGTTTACTAAATCGGTCCCACGAGTTTGGTAAATGTGTGTAACAGTTAGATTTTGTGTGGAGGCTATATATACCCTCCACCTCCTCTTCATTCATGGAGAGAGCCATCAGACTGAACCTACACTTACAACTTACGGTTCTGAGAGAGAACCACCTACTCATGTGTTGAGGCCAAGATATTCCATTCCTACCATATGAATCTTGATCTCTAGCCTTCCCCAAGTTGTTTTCCACTCAAACTTTCTTTCCACCAGATCCAAATCCTATGAGAGAGAGTTGAGTGTTGGGGAGACTATCATTTGAAGCATAAGAGCAAGGAGTTCATCATCAACGCACCATTTGTTACTTCTTGGAGAGTGGTGTCTCCTAGATTGGCTAGGTGTCACTTGGGAGCCTCCGACAAGATTGTGGAGTTGAACCAAGGAGTTTGTAAGGGCAAGGAGATCGTTTACTTCGTGAAGATCTACCGCTAGTGAGGCAAGTCCTTCATGGGAGACGACCATGGTGGGATAGACAAGGTTGCTTCTTCGTGGACCCTTCGTGGGTGGAGCCCTCTGTGGACTCGCGCAACCGTTACCCTTCGTGGGTTGAAGTCTCCATCAATGTGGAGGTACGATAGCACCACCTATTGGAACCACGCCAAAAGTATCCGTGTCTCCAATTGCGTTTGAATCCTCCAAACCCTTCCCTTTACTTTCTTGCAAGTTGCATGCGTTAATTTCCGCTGCCTATATACTCTTTGCATGCTTGCTTGATTTGTGTGACGATTGCTTGACTTGTCCTAAGATAGCTAAAATCTGTCAAACTCTAAAATTGGGAAAAGGTTAAGTTTTTAATTGGTCAAGTAGTCTAATCACCCCCCCCCCTCTAGACATACTTCGAGGTCCTACAAGTGGTATCAGAGCTTTGGTCTCCATTTGCTTTGATTTCCATAGCTTTTGGTGGTCATAGCCTTGGTTTCACAACCTAGGAGAGTATGGCGTCTAGAGAGGGAAATTATCACCGTAGAGGTCCTTACTTTGATGGTACTAATTTTGCTAGTTGGAAGCATAACATGAAAATGCATATTCTCGGACATAACCCCGCCGTTTGGGCAGTTATTTGTATTGGCTTGCAAGGTGAATTCTTTGATGGGAGAGAGCTGAACCGTGAAGCTAATGCTGAAGAATTGAAGATGCTGCAATACAACGCTCAAGCTTGTGATATCATCTTCAACGGATTGTGCCCCGAAGAATTCAACAAAATCAGCCGTCTTGAGAATGCAAAAGAAATTTGGGATACTTTGATTGATATGCATGAAGGTACCGAATCCGTCAAGGAATCCAAGTTGGATCTGCTCCAAAGTCAGCTTGACAAGTTCAAAATGAAGGATGGTGAAGGTGTCGCTGAAATGTACTCTAGGCTTGCTCTTATTACAAATGAGATTGCCGGCTTAGGGAGTGAAGAGATGACCGACAGATTCATCATCAAGAAGATACTAAGAGCATTGGATGGAAAGTATGATACCGTGTGCACATTGATCCAAATGATGCCAAACTACAAAGATCTCAAGCAAACGGAAGTCATTGGAAGAATTGTTGCTCATGAGATGTCACTCAAGGATAAGGAGGAACTTCACAACAAGTCGAGTGGTGCTTACAAAGCCTCAAGTGAAGCCCCCACATCATCAAGTGAGTAACAAACCTTCAATGAAGAATTGAGCTAAATGGTGAAGAACTTCAACAAATTCTACAAGAGTAGAAGCAAAGAAAGAAGCTCCAAGTCAAGGACTTACAATGACAAAAGATCTTCTAGTTGAGGCGCAATTGCTACAATTGTGGGAGGCCTGGACACTATTCAATGAGAGTACGGCACCCTACAAAAGAGAGAAGATTCTCCAAGAAGAAGAAGCAAAGAGAAGAATCACCACCAGAGAGAGGAGGAGTAGAGATGATCGTTATGAGCGAAGATCCTCACGGAGAAGCAAGGATTCGGAAAGGAAGGACAAGTCATCAAAGAGCTACACAAAACAAAGACATCAAGCTCATGTTGGTGAATGGGTATCCGGCTCCGACTCCGACAAACACTCCGAGAGAAGCTATCACTCCGACTCCGAATATACTCAAGATGAAGGTGTTGCAGGTTTAGCACTTGTGTCAACCAACTCCTACGACATATTTGAATCACCAAATGAAGGAATTGGAAGATGCTTCATGGCCAAAGGTCCTAAGGTAACACACCCCGAGTATGTTGGTTTCAATAGTGATGAAGATGGCTTGCTTGTGGATGATGATTTACTTGTTGACAACTCTAGTGATGAATACTATGATGAAATGTCAATTAATCATGATAATCAAGATAAAACGAATGACAATGATAAGGAGAAGATTAAGCTTCTAACTAAAGAACTAAACACTCTTAAGTTGGCTCATGAAACTATCTTCGAAGATCATCGAGAACTTTTAAGGGCTCATGAGAAGTTACGCTTTGAAAAGCTCAATCTTGAGCAAGAGCATGAGTTCTTAAAAGCAATCAATGATGATCTACGTAAGAAAAGTTCTTCTTACATTGCCAAGTGTTTACTCCTATCTACTTACATGCCTCAAGTCAAGTCTAGTAACAAGTACAAGAAAGATACTTCCTCTAGTAGTAACAATAATAATGTCAAATCCAATATTGTTGCTTCTAGTAGTTATCTTGATTCCACTAATGATTCTCTTAGCCAAGTTACACTTGAGCAAGAAAATAGCTTATTGAAGGGAATTATAGAAAGGTGTTTACAAGAGCCTTGCCGGGAGTAAGCAATTCGAGGAAATTGTGCATAAGCAAGGAAGACACGGAAGAATCAAGGTGTTGTTTTTGAGCGAAAGTTCAATGCCAATGGAGTTGAGTGGGAAGAAGATCAATACCCCAAGGCGAAGTTTGTTCCTCAACAAGTGAAGTATGATCCTACTTCCTTCAAGGGAACACAAGCTCAAGATGATCTTCCACCACAAGACCACAAGAACAAAGGTAAGGACAAGTTTCAAGAAGAGATTGATGCATTTGAAGAAGCACCTAAGGTCTCGGTCAAGTGGATTCCCAAGACTACGTCAAGTTCTACTTCATCAGGTACAACTACAACTCCAAGGATTCCCATCAAGATGATGTGGATCGAAGAAGAAGAACTAGAGAGTTCTTGAGGGTGACTCCGCCAACATTCTTCACTCATATCATTATGGCAAGGACAAGTTCAATCAACTTCCACATATTGCACTAGTTCAAGGAGTCACAAACCCTCATGTTGGTAAGGCAAGGGACAAGGTAACCTAATGATTTCATGGACATCATCTTGTCATGCATCACTCTATGTCTATGGATATTCTTGTTTGTTCCTTGTGGGACTAACCCATGTAGGCAAGTTGAAAGTGCAACTCACTCCAAAGGATTGCTCCAATTGATCTACATCAACATTGAGCATCCACATCTTCAACACCTACATGAAGTCATCATCGACAAAACCCAAGGTTAGTTCATCCCTCTGAGGGGGGATCTCACATCTAGGGGGAGCTTAATTCTAAGAATTGAGTCAAAGCAACTCTAATGATGTGAACACATCAATGCATTATGTAAAAGTGGTAACCCCACTTGAGCTTAAGCGATGAGTATGACCTATGATCAAGGTTTATCATTTGACTCCTAAGTCAATATACTCATATATAGATGACCTAGTCATAGCCAATTGTTTGATATATGCTAGAATTGGTTGTGCATGCTTTGTCACATATTTTATTTGCTATCTTTTTGTGTGAGCATGTTGGTGCATATTTTACTCATTCAAGGACATCCACTTGTTGTTTTGATTGTTTGGTTCTTTCTTCTTTTTGCCAAGTGGATGGACAAGAAATCCTAAGAACTTTCTCTAGCTATCTATGCTTTTCTCATCTCAAACTCTATTCATGTTACATCACAAAAATTGATCAAGTCAGATTCGAACCACTCTGTGTGAGGAGCACTCGGAGTCCCCGATTTGTCATAGACTTAAACTTCCAAAACTTCTTTGTGATTCTCGGTCTGACCGATTCCTCCATTTCGGTCCTACCGAGATCACTAAGTCGATCTAGGTTTTCAATCTCGGTGCAACCGATTTGAACTTCGGTCACACCGAGTTGTTTAACTGAACACGAGTTATGCATCTCGGTGCCACCGAGTTGTTCCACTCGGTCACAAGCGAGTCGGGCTATATATAGTCACGGGCAAAATTTTGGAAATTTCTCCGAACCCCTTCGCCCGCGAAATAGCTCACTCTACCTCCAAGGTCTCCGGATCGTCTCCTCATCGCCAGCCGCCTCCTGTCGCTGGTCTCCGCCGCCGTCAACGGAATTCAACTCCGCCGCTGCCGCCGTAGCGAGTTCATCGCCGAGCTAGGGTGTGGACTCGATCACAGTGCTATCCTCGTCTGATTCCTAGCACATTGTGTTCTTGTTGATTCTTGCCACGATAGAAACACTCCTATCCAGTCAATGCAATCCGTAGATTAGATGAGATTTGAAAATTTAGGATTAGGTTTCCGCCGAAACAATCTCGGACCCACCGAGTTGAAAAACTCGGTCCCACCGATTTGGCATATGCCATTGCACTAGTAACTCTCGGTCTGACCGAGAATTGCTAATCGGTGCGACCGATTTTAGGACTTTGTGAGACCCTAGCAGTCTCGGTTCCACCGAACTGTGACTCGGTCCAACCGAGTTCATCAGTTTAGGTTCCAAAACTGCTTCGGTATCACCGAGTTTGAAAATCGGTTGATCCGAAATGCTTTCTGTGGAAAACTAAAACTGAATTTTTGAATCATTCTTTTGCAAAAATCTCTACATTTTGTGATGCCCTTCCACTCTATCTCATCTATAACTCTTCATAGGGTCAGCAGTCAGTGTTTATAGCATGTCAGACCAGAGTGATAGTCAGAACAGGTCAGAAGGGCAGATGCACATGAGTGAGGGCATTAGTCCCTCAAGCAGCTCAGATGAGGGGAGCAGAAGCACTGCTAGCAACCTGCCTAAGGCTGCTACCAGGCAAAGGAAGAAGAAGACCTCAGACTCTGAAGATGAGGATTATAGAGCTGAAGAAGATGAGGCTACCTCCAAGAAAGTAGTACTCAAAAAGGAGTATGGCTCAGCAAAGCATACAAATCCAGGCTTGAAAATCAAAAGGCTAGCAGGCAGACAACCAATGTCCAAAGCCAGAGTGTCTACTCAAGCTCCTTTGGAATCTCAACCCAAAGAGCTTGTTGCTGCAGAGGGAAAGAAAAGGAAAGAAAGGGTCAAGAAGACCATGGCAAGAGTTATTGGGAATCCTTCCATGATGGAAGAGGAATAAGAAGAAGAGCTTGCTGCACCAGCACCCAAGGCACCAAAGCTGATGGGTGATGCTATTAGATCAGGGGCTGCAACATCTAAGCCCAAGGAAGCACCCAAAGCTGCCCCCAAGGCCAAGTCTGCACCAAAGAGGAATACCGGGAGTATTCCAGTGCTTTGAGAAGAACAAGGCCCAGTGCTCGAGGTTCTTTGAGGAGGAAGATGAAGAAGGACAAGTTCTGAGGAAGCTCAAGCCCAAGATACCAGACCATAATGATGCTCATCCTGTGGCTAAAAACATGAAGATCAGGAGAGATAATGGGTTGAGGCTATGGAGAGAGGCAGATCCATATGCCACGAGGAGAAGGACTGCTGTGGATTACAGGTTCCACACCAAGGAACAGCAGGACTTCTATGAGATAATCTTGTTGGACAAGAAGCCCATTGTGTGTGATATGAGGTGGGTCGACTGGACCTACATGAAGGAAAAGCAGAACACTACCTGAGTATATGACAGCTTGATTGCTTGTGGAGTTGCTGATTTTGTTGGGCAAAATCTCACCAAGCTGGAATGATGAACTTATGATGCAATTCTACTCCTGACACACTTCTATCCGGATGGGAGGATAGTTTGGATGTCCGAAGGTACAAGGTACCGATCAACTGTTGAGGAGTGGGCAAAACTGATAAATGCCCCAAAGGAAAATGATGATGACCTGGATGTATATGCCAAGAAGAAAATGGGACACAATACCATGGCACATATGTACAAGGAGATCCCAGACACAACCCTAGAGACTTTCTCTTTTGGATCAGTCCACTTTCTTCTATCAGGGCTGCCTACAATCAATTGGATCCTAAGGCACACTCTATTGCCTAAGTCAGGTGACCACAACATGATAAGAGGGCATGCAATCAATATGTTGCATTTATTTGATGTGCCTCAGAAATTCAAGGTCATGAGCCTCATAGTCGAAACCATTAAGAGGATTGCAGCAGATCATAAGAGGAGTTGTGGATATGCCCCTCAGATTCAGGAGTTGATTAACTCAAAGATGGGCACAGGCAAATATCTATTGGATAAGGAACATTTTCCACTTTATCCGGACTTTGAGGACAATGAGGTTGTCATGAATGAGAATGATCCATCATCAGTGCAAGCTCAGGAGAGAAAGGAGAAGGCAAGGCAAGAGAAAGCTGCAAAGATGCCAAGTCAAGCAGAGGCATCTGATTACTTTCTGAAGAGCAAGCGGGAGCAGCTTGGTTACTTAATAGCATCATCTCTGCGGATTGAGAAGGGTTGACCACCCTAACTCAAAACCAGGAGAGCTGGAGAGAATCATGGAACAAAATTCTATGATCTTGATGTCAAAGTGGTGAGATTCATCGGTGTGGAGCAATTACAAGATGATATGCAGGAGAGGAAGGGCAAGACGACAACTGATGCATTTGCCAGAGTGCCTAGAGCTCAGAGGTCAGCTACAGTACCAACTCCAGACACTAGAGCAACATCATCTGCACCAGCTACAGCTCCTACAGCTCCAGTGCAACCAACTCCAGCACCAACTCCTCCAGCTCCCTCTACATCAACTGAAGTCTTCGTCCAAGGAGCCATCTCTACATCACCACCTGAAGATCAAGCCTGAGAGTCGCTCTAGCACTATGCATTTTCTATGAAATTTTTAGTAACTTGTTGCCAAAGGGGGAGAAAAATGTATAGATCATAGGCTTCGAGAGAGAGAGTATTGCTTTTGTTCTCTCTTGATTTGGTTGTTCAAACTTGTTTGCTTTTGATTGCTTGAGATACTATGCTATTCTTGTGAGACATTGATGATCATGTGTTTGATCATAAGCTACACTTATGCATGTTTGATGATATTATCTTATCTATCCTATGTGATCATTCACTTTGCTTGGTGATGAGTGCATGTATTCAATCTTTATCATTTTGAGCGCTCCACCAAGATGTATGTGACATGGAAGAGTAACCCATGAGCCTAATTCCTTGTGCATTTGCAGTCCAAAGCAAATCTTAAACTATGCACAAATTTAGGGGGAGCTCTTGCTTATCACATACTTCTCAAAGCGACGATGTTTTTCAATCTTATTATCATTTGTCGAAGCTTTGATCTATATGTTGTCATCAATTACCAAAAAGGGGGAGATAGAAAGTGCAACTATCCCTAGGTGGTTTTGGTAATTCATAACAACATATAGCTCATTGAGCTAATGCTATTCCAAGACTATTATTTCAGGAAAGCTCAATGAATGGCATGGCATGGATGATGAAAGTGGATCCCTCAAAATACTAAGGACAAAGGATTGGCTCAAGCTCAAAAGCTCAAGACTCTTCATTTTACATTTTAGTGGTCCAAGATCACATTGAGTCTATAGGAAAAGTCAATACTATCAAGAAGGGATGAGGTGTTGCTTAATGAGCCTTTTGCTTCATGTGCTTAGTGATATGCTCCAAAACCCTCCACTACTTTCTCACATCCACATATGACCTAAACCTAAAGCCAAAATCGGTCACACCGATTCTTCCTACCCGGCGCCACCGATTTCAAAAGTCATAGCCACTGCCACAAACCCTAAGCAAATCGGTCCTACCGATAGGGATCTCGGTCTCACCGAGATGGGATTGTAGTCTCTCTATTTCCCTTCGTAACGTTTCGGTCTAACTGAAGTGAGCGATCGGTCCCACCGAGATTGCAATGTAAACTCTCTGCTTCCCTTTTGTAACATTTCGGTCTCACCGAAAAGAGCAAATCGGTCCCACCGAGTTTACCTGACCAATTCTCTGGAAAGCTTATTACCAAAATCGGTCTCACCGAGTTTGTGTAATCGGTCTTACCGAGATTACGTTATGCCCTAACCCTAACCGAATCGGTCTCACCGAGTTGCATGTCAGTCCCACCGAAAATCACTAATGGTCACTAGGTTTACTAAATCGGTCCGACCGAGTTTGTTGAATCGGTCCCACCGAGTTTGGTAAATTGTGTGTAATGGTTAGATTTTGTGTGGAGGCTATATATACCCCTCCACCTCCTCTTCATTCATGGAGAGAGCCATCAGACTGAACCTACACTTCCAACTTACCAGTTCTGAGAGAGAACCACGTACTCATGTGTTGAGGCCAAGATATTCCATTCCTACCATATGAATCTTGATCTCTAACCTTCCCCAAGTTGCTTTCCACTCAAACCCTCTTTCCACCAGATCCAAATCCTATGAGAGAGAGTTGAGTGTTGGGGAGACTATCATTTGAAGCACAAGAGCAGGAGTTCATCATCAACGCACCATTTGTTACTTCTTGGAGAGTGGTGTCTCCTAGATTGGCTAGGTGTCACTTGGGAGCCTCCGACAAGATTGTGGAGTTGAACCAAGGAGTTTGTAAGGGCAAGGAGATCGCCTACTTCGTGAAGATCTACCGCTAGTGAGGCAAGTCCTTCGTGGGCGACGGCCATGGTGGGATAGACAAGGTTGCTTCTTCGTGGACCCTTCGTGGGTGGAGCCCTCCGTGGACTCGCGCAACCGTTACCCTTCGTGGGTTGAAGTCTCCATCAACGTGGAGGTACGATAGCACCACCTATCGGAACCACGCCAAAAGCATACGTGTCTCCAATTGCGTTTGAATCCTCCAAACCCTTCCCTTTACTTTCTTGCAAGTTGCATGCTTTAATTTCCGTTGCCTATATACTCTTTGCATGCTTGCTTGATTTTGTGTGATGATTGCTTGACTTGTCCTAAGATAGCTAAAATCTGTCAAACTCTAAAATTGGGAAAAGGTTGAGTTTTTAATTGGTCAAGTAGTCTAATCACCCCCCTCTAGACATACTTTAAGGTCCTAGAAGTATGTCTAGGAGATTGCTCTGATACCACTTGTTTGTCGCTGCGAACCTTCTTAATCTTCACTTCAAATTGATTTTGGGCCTTTCTAGCGAAGTTTTTGAAGATCTTTTGGACATGCGATTTATCATCGAGAAAGAACACCCACGTAAATCTTGAAAAATCATCAACTATAACTAAACCAAAAAATTTTCCACCGAGACTCTTGTAGGAGTTGGGACCAAAGAGATCCATGTGAAGTAGCTCGAGTGGCCTCTTTGTGGTCATGATGTTCTTCACGGATGCCTTCCTCCAACCTGTTTACACCTTGACAAGCTTGCAAAGTCTATCCGGGGAGAGAATACTAGATGAAAGTATTTATCAAGGATCCCAGATGCTTGGTGTTCAAGAGGAGAGATGCCACATGTCTTCTTGAGGGAAGGACATGTTAGTATGTGCTTATTTGCATTAGCTTGCATTATCTCTGTTCATTTATATCTTTCAGCTCTGATTTTCTGTTCCTATCTTCTCCCGATATCCCATGCTAGATTCAGGGGAGCAAGACATCTAAGGAAAGAAATCATCTAACTTCATTGCATATCTTTACTCCTGGGGACATGTCAAATCCAATGTAGTACTTAGTACTCACTCTCTACATGTCATCCCAGTCTTGGTATTCTTGTGGTTTCTTTTGTTTGCTCTGGCTAGTAGGTGCATCTGTGTTATCTAACCTTGTTTACGCAGGTTCATTCCATCCTAAGCCAACTCAAGACTACAAGGTAAGTATATGCATCACAATCATGTGTATGAGGAATTCTTGCTGATGTACATACTGTTTGCAAGAAGGACCCATGGGCATGAAGGTATTTTCTTTAATATTCTTTGCTCTGATGCATATGGCCAAGATACATGTAACACATTGCCTGCTCTATCATGGTTATGCTATCACATGCTTCTATATTCCATATCCACATGATTGCATACATGTAGGGGGAGCCTATGCCTGTTACATGTCTTTCCAATGCTTTACTTGCTATTCTTTATATCTTTATCTAAAGCCTTGATGTATGTTGTCATCAATTACCAAAAAGGGGGAGATTGAAAGCACAAGTGCTCCCTAGGTGGTTTTGGTAAATAATGTCAACATATCTCTTGTTGGACTAACACTTTTATCTAGTATGTTTCACATAAGTTCAACAATGGAGTGGCATGGACTAAAGGATGTGGGAACTCCTTCAAGATGCTATGGACAAAGTATTGGCTCAAGCTTCAAGCTCAAGACTCTTCATTTTACATTTTAGTGATCCAAGATCACATTGAGTCTATAGGAAAAACCAATACTATCAAGGAGGGACGAGGTGTTGCTTAATGAGCCTCTTGCTTCAAGTGCTTAGTGATATGCTCCAAATACCCTCAACTACTTTCCCACTTCCACACATATGTCCTAAAACCTAAAGTCAAACTCGGCCCCACTGATTCTTCCTATCCGGCGCCACCGAGTTTGAATTCTTAGCCACTGCCACAAACCCTAGGCAAATCGGTCTCATCGAGATGGGATTGTAATCTCTCTGTGTATGTCCATTATCAAAATCGGTCTCACCGAGTTTGAGCAATCGGTACTACCGAGATTACAATGCAAACTTTCTGGTTGACTCATTATCAAAATTGGTCCCACCGAGTTTGAGTAATCGGTCCAACCGAGTTTGCCTGACCAACTCTCTGGTTAGCTAATTACCAAAATCGGTCTCACCGAGTTTGTGTAATCGGTCTCACTGAGATTACGTTATGCCCTAACCCTAACCATATCGGTCCTATCGAGTTGCATTTCGGTCCCACCGAAAATCCTAATGGTCACTAGATTTGCTGAATCGGTCCGACCGAGTTTCTCAATTCGGTCCCACCGAGTTTGGCAGATTGTGTGTAACGGTTAGATTTTGTGTGGAGGCTATATATACCCCTACACCTCCTCTTCATTCGTGGAGAGAGCCATCAAACTGAACCTACACTTCTAACTTACCATTTCTGAGAGAGAACTACCTACTCATGTGTTGAGGCCAAGATATTCCATTCCTACCATATGAATCTTGATCTCTAGCCTTCCCCAAGTTGCTTTCCACTCAAACCCTCTTTCCACCAGATCCAAATCTTATGAGAGAGAGTTGAGTGTTGGGGAGACTATCATTTGAAGCACAAGAGCAAGGAGTTCATCATCAACACACCATTTGTTACTTCTTGGAGAGTGGTGTCTCCTAGATTGGCTAGGTGTCACTTGGGAGCCTCCGACAAGATTGTGGAGTTGAACCAAGGAGTTTGTAAGGGCAAGGAGATCGCCTACTTCGTGAAGATCTACCGCTAGTGAGGCAAGTCCTTCGTGGGCGACGGCCATGGTGGGATAGACAAGGTTGCTTCTTCGTGGACCCTTCGTGGGTGGATCCTCGGTGGACTCAGCAAGAACCGTTACCCTTCGTGGGTTGAAGTCTCCATCAACGTGGAGGTGCGATAGCACCACCTATCGGAACCACGACAAAAACATCCGTGTCTCCAATTGCGTTTGAATCCTCCAAACCCTTCCCTTTACTTTCTTGCAAGTTACATGCTTTACTTTCCGCTGCTCATATACTCTTTTTATGCTTGCTTTTTATGTATTGAAAAAGTTAAACTTGTGCCTAAACTCCACTTAAACTTTAATAAGGTTAAAAACTGCAAATTTGGTACTTAGTGTCTAATCACCCCCCCTCTAGACACCTCTTCTCAAGATCCTACACGGAGTGATACTTTGGCATAATTTCAATGTAAATCTTCTTAATCATGGTATGAATATTCAGATCCGAAAGATTCAAGACAAAAGTTCATATTGACATAAAAATAATAATACTTCAAGCATACTAACTAAGAAATTATGTCTTCTCAAAATAACATGGCCAAAGAAAGTTATCCCTACAAAATCATATGGTTTGGCTATTCTCCATCTTCCCCACTGTAACGCCCCGGATTCGATGCGCCAGGTGTCCGTCAGTTATTCGCCGTCGTTGCCATGTCATTTTCTTGCGTGTTGCACTTTGTCATGTCATCATCTGCATTTTATATCATGTCATCATGTGCATTGCATTGCATACGTGTTCGTCGCATGCATCCGAGCATTTTCCCCGTTGTCCGTTTTGCAATCCGGCACTCCTATGTCTCCCGGCGCCCCCTTTTACCTCTTTTCATGTGCGGGTGTTAAACGGTCTCGGAATGGCCCGAGGTTTGTCAAGCGGCCTTGGTATAGCACCGGTAGACCGCCTGTCAAGTTTCGTGCCATTTGGAGGTCGTTTGGTACTCCAACGGTTAGCCGGGTAACCGCAAAAGCCTCTTTTGTGTGCAGCCTAACACCCCTTCCAAAGTGGCCCAAAACCCACCAAACTCCTCTCCATGCTCTCGGTCGTTCGATCACGATCGTGTGGCCGAAAACCGCACCTCATTTGGACTCTCCTAGCTCCCTCTACCTATACATAGGTGCTCCTCGTCCAAATTCGCGGATGATTTCCCCCCCGAAACCCTAGAATCGCCCTCCGCCGCCACCGGACACGTCCGGCCGCAGCCGGACATGTCCGCCGCCGCCCTCAGCCAGATGGCGCGCGCCACCTGTCGCCGCCGTCGTCCCAGCGCACATGCTCATGGGTCTGGCGGGCAGCATGAGCCCAGCGCCGCGCCTCCCGGCCAGCGTGCCCGCCGCCCGACCCGCGCCTCGCCCGCCCAGGCTGGCGCCTCGCCCGGCCAGCCACCTCGCCCCGCCGCTTCTTCCTCCCCCGCCGTCGCGCCCCTCGCGGCCCCTCGCCGCCATCTCGCCGCTGCGCGCGGCCGCCTCGCCCGCCTCCCGTGGTGCTTGCTGCTGACGTCGCCGGTGGGCGCGCCGCCCGGTGGCGCGGCCCTCCTTCCGTCCTCCTCGCGCCCTCGCCGCCCCTTGCCGGGATCCGGCCGGATCCGGCGAGATCCGGCCCGGATCCGCCTTCTCCGGCCCTCCCCGGCCTCCTCCCCGAACTCCGGCGAAGTTCCGGCGAGTTCCGGCCGGCTTTGAAAACCGTGCAGATGAGGTTGACCCCGATTTCCTACTAAGTCCCCGAATCTGCTGTTATTTACATGCATTTTCATCATGTCATAACTCTGCATCCGTAGCTCCGTTTCGTGCGTGTAATATATCAAAATGTTTGCCTCGATGAGTAGATCATTTGATCTCATTGCATCATTTTCATTTGAGCTCATCTTGATGCCCGAAATGCTGTTAGAAGAGGGCTATGTGATGTTAGTTTCTGTTTCTTAACAGAACGTGCACTTTTGTCATTTTTGCCATGATTGATGTGTGCATCCTATGACCTTGAGTCCTACATGTGTTTTGTAATATGCCATGCCATATTTACAGTGGTGCTTGCTATGTATTTTTGTGATCTATGTGGTGACTAGCACAAGCACGCAAACTAGGCTTCCTGATGTTGCTGATTTCAGCCCCGTTCTGCTGTTATTTTTATGCCATGTTAACTTGATGCTACTGAGAGATCCATGCATATTTTGAGATACTTCAGTAAGGATGTTTTATTCTAAATGTCTTGCTATATCCATCCATGCCCTTGTTTGCAATTATGGAGTGCCATAGCTTGAGTCAATCAAGCTCTACTTTTGCTATAAAATGTTTCCTGGCAGATTGTTTACATGTTATTCAATTTTGCCAAGGTTGTTGTAGTTGATCCTTGCATGCTATGATGTTGTTCTTGCCATGTATAGCTTCTATGCCATGTCTTCTTACTGTTGGTTGCCTTTCCATGCCATGTATTGCTCTGTGGTAAGTGGTTCAAGCTCACCAACATGCCTACTTATCGTTATTCCTGCCATGTTTAAATCTGTAATATAACTTGCCATGTTTACATGGGTGCCATCATATTTTCTGATCCTTTTTGGCCTATGGTCAGCAAGGGACTTTTGTTCTATGCATTTAGTAGTATCATGCCATGCCTTTGTTTGCCATTTTAAGGTCCAATAACATGTTGTTTGATAGCTCTAAACATTGCAACCTGATGTTATTTCTGCTAAAGTCCGAAACTGTTATTATTTGCAATCTTGCCATGTCATTTTGAGCATGTTTTAGTCATTTCTGGAGATAGCTCAGTGTTCATGTTTTGTAATGCTTTACCTGTACATCATGCCCATGCCTTTTGTTTTCTTGTTGAGGTCCTGTAGCATGTTGTTTTCGTGCTTGCAATATGCCTAGTTGCTGTTTTGGACAGCTTGTTGTCATAACTTGTATTGTGAGTATGTGTTGAACCGTTGCTCCGATTGGAGTGTGCTCTACATGAAACTTGCTTGATTTTGCATGTAGTTTCATATTATCATGTTGCATCCTTGTTTTGAGGTGTTTGCTTGATGTTTGTATGCATTTTGCATCAATGCCATGCTTAACTTGTTTTGCTCATATCTTCTAGGCCGTAGCTCCGAATTAAATGAATTTTATATGTAACTTGACTAGAATTTCGTGTAGATCATCTTGGTGCATTTTAAATTTATGTTTAACAATTTGAACATAAGGTTTATTCAGATCTGGACCAATTTCGAAATTTGCATATGAGGACTTACCGGAATTGTTCTATGTTGTCTCCGGCCTCATTTAAACTTGCCTTGATGTGTTGTTCTCGTTTGCATCATCTCTTGCCATGAGTAGCTTCATCTAGATTTGTCATGCATCATGTTTGTTGTGCTTCTTGTCATGTTCATGTGTGGTGTGTTTACCTTGTTGTGTGCTTCTTCTTGTTAGTTCCTGTTTCGTTGCGATCGTGAGGATTCGTTCGTCTACGCTTGGTTCGGCTTCATCCGTTCATCTTCTTCATGGACTCGTTCTTCTTCCTTGCGGGATCTCAGGCAAGATGACCGCTACCCTGGATCTCACTACTATCATTGTTATGCTAGTTGCTTCGTTCTATCGCTATGCTGCGCTACCTATTACCTGTTTATCAAGCCATTCCAAATTGCCACGTCAGCCTCTAACCTTTGTCACCCTTCCTAGCAAACCATTGTTTGGCTATGTTACCGCTTTGCCCAGCCCCTCTTATAGCGTTGTTAGTTGCAGGTGAAGATGAAGTTTGTTCCTTGTTGGAACATGGAGATGTTGTTCCTTGTTGGAAAATGTTTACTTGTGGGGATATCACAATATATCTTATTTTATAAATGCATCTATATACTTGGTAAAGGGTGGAAGGCTCGGCCTTATGCCTGGTGTTTTGTTCCACTCTTGCCGCCCTAGTTTCCGTCATATCGGTATTATGTTCCCGGATTTTGCGTCCCTAACGCGGTCGGCTGATTTATGGGACCCCTTGACAGTTCGCTTTGAATAAGACTCCTCCAAGAAGGCCCAACATTGGTTTTACCTTTTGCCTCACCTATACCCTTTTTCCTTGGGTTTCGGAGCCCAAGGGTCATCTTTATTTAGCCCCCCCCCCGGGCGGTGCTCCTTCGAGTGTTGGTCCGAACCGAGCAGATCAGGGGCCACCACGGGCAACTCAAGGGCTGGTTTTACTCGAGGCTGACTTATCCGGTGTGCCTCGAGACCGAGGTACGTGCGACTCCTATCAGGATTTGTCGGCACATCCGGCGGCTTTGCTGGTCTTGTTTTATTGCTGTGAAATGTCTTGTAGCCGGGATTCCGAGACTGATCGGGTCTTCCCGGGGAGAAGGAATATCCTTCGTTGATCGCGAGAGCTTATCATGGGCTAAGTTGGGACACCCTGCAGGTATAAACTTTCGAGAGCCGTCCCAGCGGTTATGTGGCGATGGGAATTTGTTAATATCCGGTTGTAGTAAACTTGAAGCAAACTCTTCTAAAATACACCAACCGTGTGCGTAACCGTGAGTGTCTCTTTTCGGGGTTGATCGAGAGGAGAACACGGTTTCTGGGTTATGTTTGACGTAAGTAGGAGTTCAGGATCACTTCTTGATCATTACTAGTTGACGACCGTTCCTTTGTTTCTCTTCTCGCTCTCATTTGTGTTGGTTAGCCACCATATATGCTTAGCCGCTGCTGCAACCTCACCACTTAACCTCCTTCCTTTCCCATTAAGCTTTGCTAGTCTTGATACCCATGGTAATGGGATTGCTGAGTCCTCGTGGCTCACAGATTACTACACCACCAGTTGCAGGTACAGGTTATGCGATGATCATGACGCGAGAGCGATGTTTACTTGCTTTTGGAGTTCTTCTTACGCTTCTTCTTGATCGGGGATAGGTTCCAGGTCGGCAGCCTGGGCTAGCAGGGTGGATGTCGTCTGAGCTTCTGTTTATGTTTCATCCGTAGTCGGATGTTGATCTTGTATATGATGTTGTTGTATTCATGTGACATTGTATGTCTTGTATGTACCCCCACTATTATGTACTGTTGATGTAATGATATCCACCTTGCAAAAGCGTTTCAATATGCGGGTCTATCCTTGGTGGGATCGTCGAGTTCCTTTTGGATAGGGTCGCATATTGGGCGTGACAAGTTGGTATCAGAGCCTCGACCGACCCTAGGAGCCCCCTTGATTGATCGTGTTGTTTGGCCGTTGTTGAGTCTAGAAGAAAACCATTTTCGGAGTCTAGTTATATCGGAGAGTAGGAATTCTTTTTACTCCTCAGCCCCTTCGTCGCTCTGGTGAGGAATCTTGACGTAGGTGTTTTGAACTGCTCCTCTTCCCTTTCAAATTTTTCTTTAGGATCACGCAGTTGGTTTTCCGGTAGTTGGTTCCTCAGCTCTTTTCATCCGGTGCATTTCTGGTCAAGTCGTCTCGAACCCCTTCATCTTTGCAAGTTCAATCCTCAGTTGTCCTTGTTTTTCCCGCCCGCCCCCTCCTTCTTCTTTTCCGAACGGATTCCGTAATCAGTATCCATCCTACTAAATGAAGTTTTGCTCTCTCTTCTCAATGATTTCAACCGGTGTTTTTCTCTTCAAGATATCCATCGATTTTCCCCTTCCAAGTTGCCTTTGTTTTTTCCCGCCCACCCACCCGTTTTTCTTCCCGGAGTTCGAGTTTCTTCCGACCATCAATTCCATTCGTATGGAGCCTCTTCAGTCTTCCCTCAATCATTTCAACCGGTGAATTCTCTTTTGTTTGAGATTCTTCATCCCTTTCTTTTTCCGGTGCACTCAATTCAAGTTTTTCGAGTTGATCACATTCTTTTCCTTGGATCAAGTGTTTTTTTCCCTGCTCGTTCGCCTCTCGCCAATTTATCATTCCGGAGTTCCGAAGACATCTCAGAAGATTCGTGTTTGCTTTTAATTAATTCGAGGTTGTCACCTCATTCAAACATTTCAATTGTTCCGGTGCATCATCTATCTGTTCAACAATCCTTTTCGACGGTGTTATCTATTCATGGGCCCTAACCCACGTGTCTTTTCCAGATCTTACGACTCTTCTAATTTCCCGGAGTTATTCTCAATTCTTTTCAGAGTTTGACGTAAGAATGAATTTCATCAGTCAGATGCCTTCTCCAAGATCTCTTTCAAAAAAAATTTCATTGTTCGCTCAACCTCTTCGTTTTTTTTCATACTCCCGGAGTATCCTAGTAATTTTTACTGGTGTTCCTCGTCGTCTTTCTCAACATTTGAAGACCGAAGAAGAGTTTTCCTCTAAATCTTGCCCGTTCTCCCGAAGATTCGTGGTTCTAGCTTCATGCTATCCTCTCGAATTATTCCATTTATCTGTTAGTCTTTTCTTACCCATCCGGAGCATTTCAGGAGTTGCTTTTTTGTTCCGATCATCCGGAGGCCATCTTTTCGGAATATCTCTCCATTCTAAGTTTTTTTTTCAAATTTGTTCTCCAATTATTCCATATTCGTGCCCCTTCGTTCGTCTCAATATTCTTCCGGTGCTGCGTTCAAGCATTCGTTAATCAGTTTGCGATCTCTTCGATCTCTTTCTCCAAATTCCCTCAAGTATCTCCGTGCTTCTCTAATTTTTCCCGGCGATTCTTCCATCAGTCATTTCCGAATTCTTACGGTGGTTCGTTCAAGATTCTTTTTCCTTGATTATCATTTTAATTCATTCGTTCCTTCCAATCCTACCGGTGGTTCATGAAGACCTTCTCAAGTTGCGATATGTCACTTCTCAATTCTTTTTCAAGAAGAATAAGTAGTATGCAAATCCATTACTTCTCATCAATTTAATTGGTGGAGGATAAGCATAACATAATTCTTATTCTCATTACATCGTGGTCAAGTTGATTAATTCTTTCTTTGTAGATTGTTCGTGATGAGTGTTTTTTCTCGGATCTAAGTTTTTCATCTTTTCTTATCCGGAGTTCAGTTTCCTCGGCCATTTCGTCGGAACCTCCATCGGAATCATCGCAATGCTCATCTTATTCTTTCGTCCTTCATTCTATCTCATCATCCTTTCGTTACCGGAGTTCTTCATGGTGGTTCTTCAGGATTTAATTCATTCTTCAAGTGTTCATCAAGATTCTTGTTGGTGGAGTTCAAGTATCTTTTCTTCTCGCATCTCGAAGTGTAATTAATTCTCCGTATTCTTTTGAACTGGAGTTTTGCATTTCTTCGTTCTTCTATGCTATCCAATCATTTCCGTTTGTGGCCGGTTATCACCTTATAATTTTGAGATGTTCTCCATAAGTCCACAACAAGCTTTTTTTTTCTTTCGTTGTTGATTTTCTCAACAACTACGTTCAATCTTTTCTTCTAAGGTTGCTTTCTATTTCATTCGTGCCACAAGTTGTCATTTTCTTCTCCGTTCTTTTCATTCAATTCCTTCAATTCGTTCCGGAGGTTTTGTGTCATGTCTTCATCAAGTATCATTCCATCCTCTCAAGTTCATGTTCTAATCTTTCTATGTTCAGTCAGAGTTCTGCCTAAATCCTTCCAGTCTTATTCGTTTCTTTTCCCATTCTAACCACTCCAGTTAGAACGAGTGTTTTCATAGTCTATCTGATTCCGTGAGTTTTCGATTCTCGGCATTCTCGTCGTTCCTCTCTTCTTCTCGTGTGCTCTCGATTCTTTGCTTCTTCTCTTGAGTTCCTGTTTCAACTCATCCCTTTTCCCTTCCGTCTCGGTCCTAAGATCTCGGGACGAGATCTCTTGTTAGTGGAGGAGTGTTGTAACGCCCCGGATTTGATGCGCCAGGTGTCCGTCAGTTATTCGCCGTCGTTGCCATGTCATTTTCTTGCGTGTTGCACTTTGTCATGTCATCATCTGCATTTTATATCATGTCATCATGTGCATTGCATTGCATACGTGTTCGTCTCATGCATCCGGGCATTTTCCCCGTTGTCCGTTTTGCAATCCGGCACTCCTATGTCTCCCGGCGCCCCCTTTTACCTCTTTTCATGTGCGGGTGTTAAACGGTCTCGGAATGGCCGAGGTTTGTCAAGCGGCCTTGGTATAGCACCGTAGACCGCTTTGTCAAGTTTCGTGCCATTTGGAGGTCGTTTGGTACTCAACAGTTAACCGGTAACCGCAAAAGCCTCTTTGTGTGCAGCCTAACACCCTTCCAAAGTGGCCCAAAACCCACCAAACTCCTCTCCATGCTCTCGGTCGTTCGATCACGATCGCGTGGCGAAACCGCACCTCATTTGGACTCTCCTAGCTCCTCTACCTATAAATAGGTGCTCCTCGTCCAAATTCGCGGATGATTTCCCCGAAACCCTAGAATCGCCTCCGCCACCGGACACGTCCGCCGCAGCGGACATGTCCGCCGCCGCCCCCCTCGGCCCGATGGGCCGCCACCTGTCCGTCGCCGTCGTCCCAGCGCCCGGCCCTTGGGCCAAGGGCCACATGAGCCCGCTCCGCCCGCGCCTCCGGCCCGCGTGCCCGCGCCCGCCCGCCCAGCGCCTCGCTGGCGCCGCCCTCTGGCTGGCTGGCGGGCGCCTCGGCCGGCCACCTCGGCCCGCCGCCCGGCCTCGGCCCCGCCGCTGCGCCCTTCCTCCCCGCCGCCCGCGCCTCCTCATGCCCCTCGCCGCCATCTCTCTCGCGGGCGCACCACTCGGCCCGCCTCCGGTGGCCGCGCCAAGACGTCACCGGTGGACGCGCCGCCCGGTGGCCGCGGCCCTCCCTCCGTCCTCCTCCCCGCGCCCTCACCGCCCCTTGCCGGGATCCGGCCGGATCCGCCTTCTCCGGCCCTCCCCGGCCTCCTCCCGAACTCCGCGAAGTTCATGAGTTCCGCCGGCTTTGAAAACCGTGCAGATGAGGTTGACCCTGATTTCCTACTAAGTCCCTGAATCTGCTGTTATTTCCATGCATTTTCATCATGTCATAACTCTGCATCTGTAGCTCCGTTTCGTGCGTGTAATATATCAAAATGTTCGTCTCGATGAGTAGATCATTTCATCTAATTGCATCATTTTCATTTGAGCTCATCTTGATGCCCGAAATGCTGTTAGAAGAGGGCTATGTGATGTTAGTTTCATTTCTTAATGAACATGCACTTTTGTCATTTTTGCCATGATTGATGTGTGCATCCTATGACCTTGAGTCCTACATGTGTTTTGTAATATTCCATGCCATCTTTACAGTGGTGCTTGCTATGTATTTTTGTGATCTATGTGGTGACTAGCACAAGCATGCAAACTAGGCTTCCTGGTGTTGCTGATTTCAGCCCTGTTCTGCTGTTATTTTTATGCCATGTTAACTTGATGCTACCGAGAGATCCATGCATATTTTGAGATACTTCAGTAAGGATGTTTTGTTCTACATGTATTACTCTATCCATCCATGCCCTTGTTTGCAATTATGGAGTGCCATAGCTTGAGTCAATCAAGCTCTACTTTTGCTATAAAATGTTTCCTGGCAGATTGTTTACATGTTATTCAATTTTGCCAAGGTTGTTGTAGTTGATCCTTGCATGCTATGATGTTGTTCTTGCCATGTATAGCTTCTGTGCCATGTCTTCTTACTGTTGGTTGCCTTGGCATGCCATGTATTGCTCTGTGGTGAGTTGTTCAAGCTCACCAACATGCCTACTTATCGTTATTCCTGCCATGTTTAAATCTGTAATATAACTTGCCATGTTTACATGGGTGCCATCATATTTTCTGATCCTTTTTGGCTTATGGTCAGTAAGGGACTTTTGTTCTATGCATTTAGTAGTATCATGCCATGCCTTTGTTTGCCATGTTAAGGTCCAGTAACATGTTGTTTGATAGCTCTAAACATTGCAACCTGATGTTATTTCTGCTAAAGTCTGAAACTGTTATTATTTGCAATCTTGCCATGTCATTTTGAGCATGTTTTAGTCATTTCTGGAGATATCTCAGTGTTCATGTTTTGTAATGATTTACCTGTAAGTCATGCCCATGCCTTTTATTTTCTTGTTGAGGTCCTGTAGCATGTTGTTTTCGTGCTTGCAATATGCCTAGTTGCTGTTTTGGACAGCTTGTTGTCATAACTTGTATTGTGAGTATGTGTTGAACCGTTGCTCCGATTGGAGTGTGCTCTATATGAAACTTGATTGATTTTGCATGTAGTTTCATATTATCATGTTGCATCCTTGTTTTGAGGTGTTTGCTTGATGTTTGTATGCATTTTGCATCAATGCCATGCTTAACTTGTTTTGCTCATATCTTCTAGGCCGTAGCTCCGAATTAAATGAACTTTATATGTAACTTGACTAAAATTTCGTGTAGATCATCTTGGTGCATTTTAAATTGATGTTTAGCAACTTGAACATAAGGTTTATTCAGATCTGGACCAATTTCGAAATTTGCATATGAGGACTTACCGGAATTGTTCTATGTTGTCTCCGGCCTCATTTAAACTTGCCTTGATGTGTTGTTCTCGTTTGCATCATCTCTTGCCATGAGTAGCTTCATCTAGATTTGTCATGCATCATGTTTGGTGTGCTTCTTGTCATGTTCATGTGTGGTGTGTTTACCTTGTTGTGTGCTTCTTCTTGTTAGTTCCTGTTTCGTTGCGATCGTGAGGATTCGTTCGTCTACGCTTGGTTCGGCTTCATCCGTTCATCTTCTTCATGGACTCGTTCTTCTTCCTTGCGGGATCTCAGGCAAGATGACCGCTACCCTGGATCTCACTACTATCATTGCTATGCTAGTTGCTTCGTTCTATCGCTATGCTGCGCTACCTATTACCTGTTTATCAAGCCATTCCAAATTGCCACATCAGCCTCTAACCTTTGTCACCCTTCCTAGCAAACCATTGTTTGGCTATGTTACCGCTTTGCTCAGCCCCTCTTATAGCGTTGTTAGTTGCAGGTGAAGATGAAGTTTGTTCCTTGTTGGAACATGGAGATGTTGTTCCTTGTTGGAACATGTTTACTTGTGGGGATATCACAATATATCTTATTTTATAAATGCATCTATATACTTGGTAAAGGGTGGAAGGCTCGGCCTTATGCCTGGTGTTTTGTTCCACTCTTGCCGCCCTAGTTTCCGTCATATCGGTATTATGTTCCCGGATTTTGCGTCCCTAACGCGGTCGGGTGATTTATGGGACCCCCTTGACAGTTCGCTTTGAATAAGACTCCTCCAGCAAGGCCCAACATTGGTTTTACCTTTTGCCTCACCTATACCCTTTTTCCCTTGGGTTTCCGGAGCCCAAGGGTCATCTTTATTTAGCCCCCCCCCCCCCGGGCCAGTGCTCCTTCGAGTGTTGGTCCGAACCGAGCAGACTGCGGGGCCACCACGGGGCAACTCGAGGGCTGGTTTTACTCGTAGACTGACTTATCCGGTGTGCCACGAGACCGAGGTGCGTGCGAATCCTATCAGATTTGTCGGACATCCGGCGGCTTTGCTGGTCTTGTTTTATTGCTGTGAAATGTCTTGTAGCCGGGATTCCGAGACTGATCGGGTCTTCCCGGGGAGAAGGAATATCCTTCGTTGATCGCGAGAGCTTATCATGGGCTAAGTTGGGACACCCCTGCAGGGTATAAACTTTCGAGAGCCGTGCCCGCGGTTATGTGGCAGATGGGAATTTGTTAATATCCGGTTGTAGTAAACTTGAAGCAAACTCTTCTAAAATACACCAACCGTGTGCGTAACCGTGAGTGTCTCTTTTCGGGGTTGATCGAGAGGAGAACACGGTTTCTGGGTTATGTTTGACGTAAGTAGGAGTTCAGGATCACTTCTTGATCATTACTAGTTGACGACCGTTCCTTTGTTTCTCTTCTTGCTCTCATTTGCGTTGGTTAGCCACCATATATGCTTAGCCGCTGCTGCAACCTCACCACTTAACCTCCTTCCTTTCCCATTAAGCTTTGCTAGTCTTGATACCCATGGTAATGGGATTGCTGAGTCCTCGTGGCTCACAGATTACTACACCACCAGTTGCAGGTACAGGTTATGCGATGATCATGACGGAGAGCGATGTTTACTTGCTTTTGGAGTTCTTCTTCTGCTTCTTCTTCGATCAGGGGATAGGTTCCAGGTCGGCAGCCTGGGCTAGCAGGGTGGATGTCGTCTGAGCTTCTGTTTATGTTTCATCCGTAGTCGGATGTTGATCTTGTATATGATGTTGTTGTATTCATGTGACATTGTATGTCTTGTATGTACCCCCACTATTATGTACTGTTGATGTAATGATATCCACCTTGCAAAAGCGTTTCAATATGCAGGTCTATCCTTGGTGGGACCGTCGAGTTCCTTTTGGATAGGGTCGCATATTGGGCGTGACACCCACACAAAATATTTAAATCATGCACAACCCCGATGACAAGCAACGCAATTGTTTCATACTTTAACATTTTCAAAAAAAAAATCAATCTTCACGCAATACATGAGCGTGAGCCATGGATATAGCACTATATGTGGAATAGAATGGTGGTTGTGGAGAAGACAAAAAGAGGGAAGATAGTCCCACATCAACTAGGCATATCAACGGGCTATGGAGATGCCCACCAATAGATATCAATGTGAGTGACTAGGGATTGCCATGCAACAGATGCACTAGAGCTATAAGTATATGAAAGCTCAATCAAAAGAAACTAAGTGGGTGTGCATCCAACTCGCTTGCTCACGAAGACCTAGGGCATTTGAGGTAGCCCATCATTGGAATATACAAGCCAAGTTCTATAATGAAAAATTCCCACTAGTATATGAAAGTGACAAAATGACAGACTCTCTATCATGAAGATCATGGTGCTACTTTGAAGCACAAGTGTGGTAAAAGGATAGTAACATTGTCCCTTCTCTCTTTTTCTCTCATTTTTTTATTTGGGCCTTTTCTCTTTTTTTGGCCTATTTTTTTATTTTTATTTTTTATTTTTCGTCCGGAGTCTCATCCCGACTTGTGGGGGAATCATAGTCTCCATCATCCTTTCCTCACTTGGGACAATGCTCTAATAATGATGATCATCACACTTTTTTTTCTTACAACTTAACAATTACAACTCGATACTTAGAACAAAATATGACTCTATATGAATGCCTCCGTGATGTGCGAGATATGCAATGAAACATGAGTGACATGTATGAAAGAATTATGAATGGTGGCTTTGCCACAAATACGATGTCAACTACATGATCATGCTAGCAATATGACAATGATGGGCGTGTCATAATAAACGAAGCGGTGGAAAGTTGCATGGCAATATATCTCGAATGGCTATGGAAATGCCATGATAGGTAGGTATGGTGGCTGTTTTGAGGAAGGTATATGGTGGGTGTATGATACCGTGAAAAGTGCGCGGTATTAGAGAGGCTAGCAATGGTGGAAGGATGGGGAAAAGTGCGTATAATCCATGGACTCAACATTAGTCATAAAGAACTCATATACTTATTGCAAAAATCTAGAAGTTATCAAAGCAAAGTATTACGCGCATGCTCCTAGGGGGATAGATTGGTAGGAAAAGACCATCGCTCGTCCCCGACCGCCACTCATAAGGAAGACAATCAATAAATAAATCATGCTCCGAGTTCATCACATAACGGTTCACCATACGTGCATGCTACGGGAATCACAAACTTCAACACAAGTATTGTTTAAATTCACAACTAGTCAACTAGCATGACTCTAATATCACTATCTTCATATCTCAAAACAATTATCAAGCATCAAACTTATCTTAGTATTCAACGCACTCAAAAGAAAGTTTCACATATCTTGAATACCAAGTATATTAACATTAAGCAAATTACCATGCTATTAACGACTCTCAAAATAATCTAAGTGAAGCATGAGAGATCAAGTTTCTTTAAAACAAATCCACCACCGTGCTCTAAAAGATATAAGCGAAGCACTAGAGCAGAAATTATCACGCTCAAAAGATATAAGTGAAGCACTATGAGCAAAACTATCAAGCTCAAAAGATATAAGTGAACCACATAGAGTATTCTATCAAATTCCAATTCATGTATGGCTCTCTCAAAAGGTGTGTACAGCAAGGATGATTGTGGTAAACTAACAAGCAAAAACACAAATAATACAAGACGCTCCAAGAAAAACACATATCATGTGGTGAATAAAAATATAGCTCCAAGTAAATTACCGATGGAAGTGGACGAAAGAGGGGATGCCTTCCGGGGCATCCCCAAGCTTTGACTTTTTGGTGTCCTTGGATTATCTTGGGGGTTACATGGGAATCCCCAACTTAGGCTCTTGCCGCTCCTTGTTCCATAATCCATCAAAAGAATTCACCCAAAACTTGAAAACTTCACAACACAAAACTCAATAGAAACCTCGTGAGCTCCGTTAGAGAAAGAAAACAAAAGCCTACCTTAAGTTACTGTAATGAACTCACTATTTATTTATATTGGTGTTAAACCTACTGTATTCCAACTTCTCTATGGATCATAAACTATTTTACTAGCCATAGATTCATCAAAATAAGCAAAAAACACACGCAAAACAGAATCTATCAAAAACAGAACAGTCTGTAGTAATCTGTAACTAACACAAACTTCTGGGACTCAAAAAATTCTACCAAAATTAGACGACCTGGAAAATTTGTTTATTGATCATAAGCAATTGGAATCAGTATTTTATCACGTTCTGTTGATTTTTAACAATTCGGGCACTGAGCGCAAAGTTTCTGGAAATTACAGCAAGATCAAATAACTATCATCCAAAAAGATCCAATAGGTTTAACTTGGCACAAACACTAATTAAAAGATAAACCACATCTAAACAGAGGCTAGATGGATTATTTGTTCCTAAACAGAAGCAAAAACAAAAAACTAAAAATAAAATTGGGTTGCCTCCCAACAAGCGCTATCGTTTAACGCCCCTAGCTAGGCATAAAAACGAGGATAGATCTAGGTATTGCCATCTTTGGTAGGCAATCCGTAAGTGGCTCTCATGATAGATTAATATGGTAATTTCATTTTCTTTCTAGGAAAGTGTTCCATGCCTTTCTTTAATGGAAATTGGAATCTAATATTTCCTTCCTTCATATCAATAATTGCACCAATTGTTCTAAGGAAAGGTCTACCAAGAATAATAGGACATGAAGGATTGCAATCTATATCAAGAACGATAAAATCTACGGGCACATAATTCCTATTTGCAACAATAAGAAAATCATTAATTCTTCCCATAGGCTTTTTAATAGTGGAATCCGCAAGATGCAAGTTTAAAGAGCAATCATCAAAGTCACGGAAATCTAGCAAATCACACAAAGTTTTGGGAATAGTAGAGACACTAGCACCCAAATCACACAAAGCATTAAACTAATGATCTTTAATTTTAATTTTGATAGTAGGTTCCCACTCATCATAGAGTTTCCTAGGGATAGAAACTTTCAACTCAAGTTTTTCTTCATGAGATTGCATCAAGGCATCAACAATGTGTTCGGTAAAGGCCTTATTTTGGCTATAAGCATGAGGAGAATTTAGCACGGATTGCAACAAGGAAATACAATCAATTAAAGAGCAATTTTCATAATTAAATTCCTTGAGATCCAATATAGTGGGTTTAGCAACATCTAGATTTTTATTTCTTTCAATCCCACTTTTATCAATTTCATCATCAAGATCTGAAAACTCCGAATTCTTAGAACGCCTTCTAGGTAAAGGAAGATCATATTCAGTTTCATCAAGATTCATATTGCAAAACAAAGATTTAATAGGGGACACATCAATAACTTTTAGATCTTCATCTTGATTTTCATAGGAATTAGAAGAACACGCTTTAATAAAGCCATCTTTGGAAGCACGCATCCTAGCGGTTCTTTCTTTGCACTCATCAATGGAAATTCTCATAGATTTGAGAGACTCATTGATATCATGCTTAGGAGGAATAGATCTAAGCTTTAAAGAATCAACCTCAAGAGAAATTCTATCAACGTTCCTAGCCAAATCATCAATTTTAAGCAATTTCTCTTCAAGCAAAGCATTTAAATTCTTTTGTGAATTCATAAACTCTTTAATACTATTCTCAAATTCAGAGGGCATCTTATTAAAATTTCCATAAGAGTTGTTGTAGGAATTTCCATAATTATTAGAAGGATTACTAGGATAAGGCCTAGGATTAAAATTCCTCTATCTGCGTTGTTACCAAAATTATTCGTACCAACAAAATTCACATCCATAGATTCATTATTATTCTCAATCAAAGTAGACAAAGGCATATCATTAGGATCAGAAGAAACACTCTTAGTCGCAAATAATTTCATAAGTTCATCCATCTTTCCACTCAAAACATTGATATCTTCTATCGCATGCACTTTTTTATTAGTAGATCTTTGAGTATGCCATTGAGAATAATTAACCATAATATTATCTAGAAGTTTAGTAGCATCTCCTAAAGTGATTTCCATAAAAGTGCCTCCCGCGGCCGAATCTAAAAGATTTCTAGAAGCAAATTTCAATCCGGCATAAATTTTTTGTATAATCATCCACAAGTTCAAACCATGAGCAGGACAATTACGTATCATTAGTTTCATTCTCTCCCAAGCTTGTGCCACATGTTCATGATCAAGTTGCTTAAAATTCATAATATCGTTCCTAAAAGAGATAATCTTAGCGGGAGGAAAATACTTAGAGATAAAAGCATCTTTGCACTTGTTCCAAGAATCAATACTATTTTTAGGCAAAGCCGAAAACCATGCTTTAGCACGATCTCTAAGCGAAAAAGGAAATAGCTTCAATTTAAAGACATCATTATCGACATCTTTTTCTTTTGCATATCACATAAATCAACGAAGCTATTCAGATGAGTAGCGGCATCTTCACTAGGAAGGCCGGCGAATTGATCTTTCATAACAAGATTCAACAAAGCAGTATTGATTTCACAAGATACAGTATTGGCAAGAGGAGCAATCAGAGTGCTAAGGAAATCATTATTATTGGTATTGGTGAAGTCACACAATTTAGTAGCATCTTGAGCCATCGCGACAAACAAGCAATCCAACACACGGGCAAACAAGCGGACGAGGAAAAAGGCAACAGGAAAAAGAGGAGGAGATTGGGAAAGAGAGGGCGAATAAAACGGCAAGGGTGAAGTGGGGGAGAGGAAAACGAGAGGCAAATGGAAAATAATGTAATGCGAGAGATAGGGATTGTGATGGGTACTTGGTATGTTGACTTTTATGTAGAATCCCTAAGAACGGCGCCGAAATCCTTCTTGCTACGTCTTGAGCTTGCATTGGTTTTCCCGAAGAGGAGAGGATGATGCAGCACGATGGCGTAAGTATTTCCCTCAGCTTTTGAGAACCAAGGTATAAATCCAGAGGAGGCCACACAAGTCCCTCGTACTGCACAAAACAATAGCTACTCGCAACCAACACGATTAGGGGTTGGCAATCCTTCACGGTCACTTACGAGAGTGAGATCTGATAGAGATAATATTTTTGGTATTTTTGGTATATAGATGCAAAGTGAAAAGGAAAAATCAAAGTAAAAACAAAGCAACTATAAAAGTGATGGAGATTGATATGATGAGAATTGACCCGGGGGCCATAGGTTTCACTAGTGGCTTCTCTCAATAGCATAAGTATTCTACGGTGGGTGAACAAATTACTATTGAGCAATTGACAGAATTGAGCATAGTTATGAGTATATCTAGGTATGATCATGTATATAGGCATCACGTCCGAGACAAGTAGACCGAAACGATTCTGCATCTACTACTATTACTCCACTCATCGACCGCTATCCAACATGCATCTAGAGTATTAAGTTAAAAACAGAGTAACGCCTTAAGAAAGATGACATGATGTAGAAGAATAAATTCATGCAATATGATAAATACCCCATCTTGTTATCCTCGAGGGCAACAATACAATACATGCCTTGCAACCCTTTCTGTCACTGGGTAAGGACACCGCAAGATTGAACCCAAAGCCATGCACTTCTCCCAATGCAAGAACTACCAATCTAGTTGGCCAAACCAAACGGATAATTCAAAGAGACTTGCAAAGATAACTCAATCATACATAAAAGAATTCAGAGAAGATTCAAATATTATTCATAGATAAGCTGGATCATAAACCCACAATTCATCGGTCTCAACAAACACACTGCAAAAAGAAGATTACATCGAATAGATCTCCAGGAGAGAGGGGGAGAACATTGTGTTGAGATCCAAAAAGAGAGAAGAAGCCATCTAGATACTAGCTATGGACCCGAAGGTCTGAAGTAAACTACTCACACTTCATCGGAGAGGCTATGTTGTTGATGTAGAAGCCCTCCATGGTGGATGCCCCCTCCGACGGAGCTCCAGAACAGGCCCCAAGATGGGATCTCGTGGATACAGGAAGTTGCAGCGGTGGAATTAGGTTTTTGGCTCCCGTTATGATCGTTTGGGGGTACGTAGGTATATATAGGAGGAAGGAGTACGTCGGTGGAGCAACAGGGGGCCCACGAGGCAGGGGGCGCACCCTAGGGGGCGGGGCGCCCCCCACCCTCGTGACCGCCTCCGTTGTTCCTTGGCGTAGGGTCCAAGTCTCCTGGATCACGTTCGGTGAGAAAATCACGTTTCTGAAGGTTTCATTCCGTTTGGACTCCGTTTGATATTCTGTTTCTTCGAAACACTGAAAAAGGCAAAAAACAGCAATTCTGGGCTGGGCCTCCGGTTAATAGGTTAGTCCCAAAAGTAATATAAAAGTGGAAAATAAATCCCAATATAGTCCAAAACAATGGATAAAGTAGCATGGAACAATAAAAAATTATAGATACGTTGGAGACGTATCACTCCACAAGAGGAAGGAATCTCCAAGCTACAGCAGTGGCACTGTCCGACCATTGAAACAAGGAAGTACATCGCCATAGACGAGGAAGTACCTTATCTTTGTAATTCCTCGAGTGTTGCTTCCCTTCGTGACGGTGGATCATCAGGATCCCTTCTTCCAAGGCCGTGGAGTCTCCCGAGAAGCAACCTCCTCTTGCCTCGTCTCCCCCGCTAGCCTTGAGCGCCACAAGCCTGCACGCCGCCCCTGGCGCGGGGTCAGCTGGAGAAGCAAGCCTGCCTGCAAGGCGCCTTGAGCCCATGCCCTTGCCGTCTCTCCTTCGTGGCCTTGCTTGGGGTGCGGCCAGCGTGCCAAGGCCTCCTCCTATGACGGTGGACGGCAGCTAGATGGCTTCGGTCCTGGGCTCTCCTTCAAGCAGCAAGTGTCCACTCATCCGGGTCCCTCGCGAGATCTGGCTGGCGACCGGGGGGCCAGCCCCCCGCTGAGAGGGGGTGAGCCGCTTCGGACCCCGTCGGCAGCCCCTGCAGCGAAGGACGAGGTCGGCAGTGTGCTTAAATTAGCGCACGAACGGAGTGTCGTCCGCCATGAGCTTTTTCAGGAGGCGATGGCCACGATGAGCCGGCTCGGCGGAGAGCTTGTGGATGTAGATGCGCGCCTCGAGGCCGAGGGCCTTCGGCTGGTGGAGGAGCGTCATAAACTGAAGGTGGCCATCAACCTCGGGCGCCACCAGCGCGAGCTTGACTATGCGAAGGCCGAGGCATCTCTCGCGACCTCACGCGAGACCTGCTCCCGAGCCTTGGAAGAAGCTCGGGAAGCTGACCGCCGCCGCGAGATCACAGAGAAACACGCGGGGGAGCCCCAAGCCTGGAGCGCCCCCCTTTGAGCAGCAGGTGGAGGCACGCCAAGCCGCCCTTGCATTGATGAGGGGGACGCATGCCAGAGGAGGAAGGATCCTGAAGCGTGAGGAAGCGATGGCACTGGAAGCCGTGGAGCGCAGCCTTGAGCTTGAGAGGTTGGAGACGAGGGAGCGCCAGGTTGTCCAAGCGGAGGATGACGCTAACGCGCGCGAGGCGAGGATCCAGAAGGAGGTCGACAGCAGGGTGGCCAAGGCGCGCGCGGATCTTGCCGGCACGAACAACCTGAAGCTGGGGCTTGTGGAGGCCGAAGCAGTGGGCTGGACTACAGCCCTCAGGACAGAGTTGGCTGAGGTGGAGAAACGCGAGAAGGCCACCGCGGCCGCCCTGACCTCGACACAGGCTGAGCTGGCCTCCGCCCGCGCCGAGCTACTTTCTCTTCAGCAGCGAGTCGCCAATGCCGAGTCCATTGCGCAGCAGAGCAGGGAGGAAGTGCTTCAACGGCGGACGCTGGAGCGCGTGCACGCCCCCATGCTCCAAGACCTCAGGAACAGGGCCAACACGATGCTGGGCTTCATCTGTGACAAAAACGCTCCTCATCCCCACGCGAACGACTATGCCAGCCACCTCCGCTTCTTCACTGATGTGGTGACACGCCTGGAGAATCGTTCCGAGAGGGCTCGCCAGCTTGTCGAAGAGAGGAGCCGCAGCCTGCTTGGGCGCGCATTCTCCCGCGTCTTCAGCCATCTCCAGAACACCTACCCGGACTTCGATTTTGACGCCGCCATTGCTCCCGTACCCGCGGCCATCCGGGGCAACCTGGCGCGATGGGTGGAAGACAACATGGACGCGCTGGTCAGGGCCTTTGCTTTTGATGACGACACGGTGGTGGTTGAGGAGGACGAAGGCGACGTGGTCGACGACGGCGAGGGCGGTGCCGGCGAAGGTGATGGTGATGCCAGCGACATCGACGCGTCTGAAGGCGACCCGGGGGACGCAGTGAGCGACATGTCCGATTGAATCCATGCTTCCCTGTTGTTTATCCTGCACACAAAAGCTCGGGCGTGGCCCTGGAAGCTGTGAGAGCATTTTGGGAGGGGAAGCCCCTCGTGTAAACAGATTGTTGCTTCTATTCTTTGGGCCGAGCTGGGGATGCACTTTTGCAAAACCATGAGTCCTGCCGCGAGCTTACCGTTGTGATTCACCTTAATCAGGACGAGTTCCATGCTGGCTCATGAGGTCATGAACCTTTACCGATCCGCCCGAGTGGGCCTCGTGAGGAGCAAGCGCTAGCCGTGGCAGGACGCGCGCATGGCGCGCATGTGCCTCGTCCAGCCCCCGCTCGTGAGGGGCTCACGAAGGGAAGCAACAAGCACGACTTTCAAATTAAGGTGAAGAACCAGGTTGCAAGAAATCGCACGAACAAGAAAAGATACCCCCCATGCATTCCAATGAAAATTCAACTTCAACTTAAATCGAAGGCCAAAAAGCAGGGCTACAGAAAAGAGGTTAAAAACAAATGGCCGCGTCTGGCGCCTAGTATAGTCTTCTGTCTTCTCACTAGTGCGGAGATAAGTGCTGCCACTAGGACGTGGGAGGGAGCAGCGGCGCCGTTGGCGACCACGGGTCCTCTGCCGGGGGGAAGGCTCTCCAGTGCCTCCCCGGCAGAGGGCCTGCCTCCGGGGGACGCCTTGCTCCGTGCGTTGTGGGAAGGGGCCTTGCTCCCGGCCCCTCTCCTGCAGCCCCCAGTGCGCTCCTCCTGGCAGAAGGGAGGCTGTTGAGCTGGGGCCGCTATTCGCTACTGTGACCTGACCGTCCTGCGACCCATGGTTAGTGTAAGCTTGCTCCTGAGAAACTAGTGATACCCCACGAATGTTGTCGCCGACGCGGTTGGTGAGGCTCCCGGGAGGCTCCTGAAAGGTCTCAGCTTCTAGCGCCTCCTCCTCCTCCCAGCTAACGAGTTGGGGTCGTCTTCCAATGCGTACTCCTGGTCCACCATGCGGGGCACGCAGGCTTCCGAGGCCGTCGCCTCAAAGACCTCAACATAGTGCCCCACGCTCAATGTTGCCCGGCCCAGCGCGCCGCCCTCAGGATAGTAGGGAGGCAGCCCGCCAGGGCCGTAGGTGGTGACGCTCGTGCCCGCGCTTATCAGGGGTGGCTCGGGTGCCAGCGGGCGTTCTGTACCGTTGGTTGCGCCGGTGTCGATGAAGCCTAGGGGCGCGCCCCGGGGCACGCGGGCTCGGCAAGGCCCGCCGTGCGATCTGGCCACAGCCTGAGGTGTAAGCAGGGAGCAGAAGGGCGGCACTCCCGTAGCCGCGGCGTCCAGAAGCTCGGCAACACGCTCCAGCAACGCATCCCGGCCACTCTCCATTAACCGGCATCACAGCAGCTCCCGAGCCACCGTGAGCGCGGCCCTAATGTTTGCTTGTTCCCATCGGGTGTACGGCCCCGTGGCCGCGGTGTGGCTTGAGGCCCTTGCGGCTGCCCGCGCTCGTCGTGGGGTAAGGGCGGGCGGCGCATTTCCACGCCGCCTGCGCCCGCAGCGTTCGGCGCGCTGGCTGCCAGGGGGCGCGGGGTTGAGTTCTTCTTGGGCGGACGGCGCCGCTCGGGCTGGCCAGGCTGCCCAGCGGTCGGCGTTGGTCCTCGGGTCGCTAGACATCGGAGGCGTGGAGTGTCGCAGATCAACTGGCGGAAGGAAAGCTCCGGCGCACCCCCTAGCTGGCGCGCCAAATGTCGGATTTCGGGTTCCGGCAAAACCCTTGAGGTTCGAACACTGGGGTGCGCGTGAAGATCTCTCCCTACCTAATCGCGCCCGACCCTCACCGCGATATCTAAGGCTAGCTAGACGAACTCACAGCACAAGAGACACAAGATTTATACTGGTCCGGGCCATCGATGTGGTGTAATACCCTACTCCAGTGTGGTGGTGGTGGATTGCCTCTTGGGCTGATGATGAACAGTACAAGGGGAAAAACATCCTCCTGAGGAGAGGTGTTCTTGTGCTCGGTGGGCTTGTGTGGGTGAGGATTGCTCAAGATGAGTTGCCTCCTATGGTGGTGGCTAGTCCTAGTTATAGAGGCCATGGTCCTCTTCCCAAATATTGAGCGGGAAGGGATGCCACAAATGCTAGTTTGAAAGGGGACAACTATTACAAGCTATCCTGACATAAGTAGTCTTCGCCTGCCAAAGGCTCTGGCGGTGACGCCGTCCTGGTCCCCACGGTGACCTCAGTCCTGCCGTCCTACTGGTCTTGGTCTCGTAGCACTGATATGGAAACCTTTGCCAGATGCCTCAGGACTCCTCGCCTGCGCTTGCCCCTTTAGCACCAAACATGAAGCGAGGACACTGCGCGCGCTGGCGCCCGCCTGTCCTTGATCGTCATGGCTTGCGTCACGGGAAACTGATACGTCTCCATCGTATCTATAATTTTTGATTGTTCCATGCCAATATTATTCACTTCCATATACTTTTTGGCAACTTTTTATATTATTTTTGGGACTAACATATTGATCCAAATGCCAAAGTGCGGTTCACATGCATTGCATGTTTTATGTTTCGCAGAATATCCATATCAAACGGAGTCCAAACGGGATAAAACGGACAGAGCTTATTTTTGGAAAATATGGAAAATTCGGAAGAAAAATCCACGCGAGGCGGTGCGAGGTGGTCACGAGGTAGGGGCGCGCTGACCCCCGGGCGCGCCCCTACCCTCGTGAGCCCACCGTAAGCGCTTGGCGCTCTTCTTTTGCCGCAAGAAAGCTAATATTGGAAAAAAATCACGGCGAAGGTTTCAGGCCAATCGAGTTACGGATCTCCATATATCGCGAAATGGTGAAACAGAGCCAGAGAGAACGCAGAACAGAGAAAGCAGTGAGATAGATCCAATCTCGGAGGGCTCTCGCCTCCCACGCCATGGAGGCCAAGGACCGAGGGGAAACCCTTCTCCCATCTAGGAGGAGGTCAAGGAAGAAGAAGACGAAGGGCCCCTCTCCCTTCTCTTCCGGTGGCGCCGAGCGCTGCCATGGCCATCATCATCATCATCACACGATCTACACCAACACCTCCGCCATCTTCACCACCATCTCCATCACCTTCCCCCCTCTATCTATAGCGGTCCACTCTCCCGCAACCCGCTGTACCCTCTACTTGAACATGGTGCTTTATGCTTCATATTATTATCAAATGACGTGTTGCCATCCTATGATGTCTGAGTAGATTTTCATTGTCCTATCGGTGGTTGATGAATTGCTATGATTGATTTAATTTGCTTGTGGTTATGTTGCTGTCCTTTGGTGCCCATCATATGAGCGCGCGTGTGGATCACACCATAGGGTTAGTTGTATGTTGATAGGACTATGTATTGGAGGGCAAGAGTGACAGAAGCTTCGACCTAGCATAGAAATTGATGCATACGAGATTGAAGGGGGACCAATATATCTTAATGCTATGGTTGGGTTTTACCTTAATGAACGTTAGTAGTTGCGGATGCTTGCTAATAGTTCCAATCATAAGTGCATAGAATTCCAAGTCAGGGATGACATGCTAGCAGTGGCCTCTCCCACATGATACTTGCTATCGGTCTAGTAAAGTAGTCAATTGCTTAAGGGACAATTTCTCCACACCTACCATCACTTTTCCACACTCTCCATATTTATTTTAGTTGTGTCTTTACCATAACAGCCCCTTGCTTTTATTTTCTTGTTCTTTACTTTCTTGCTAGCCTATCCAAAAACACCTACAAAGTATTTCTAGTTTCATACTTGTTCTAGGTAAAGCGAACATCAAGCGTACGTAGAGTTGTATCGGTGGTCGATAGAACTTTAGGGAATATTTGTTCCACCTTTAGCTCCTCGTTGGGTTCGACACTCTTACTTATCAAAAACTGTTGCTATCCCCTGTACTTGTGGGTTATCAAGACCTTTTTCTGGCGCCGTTGCCGGGGAGTCATAGCGTGGGGTGAATATTTTCGTGTGTGCTTGTTTGCTTTATCACTAAGTAATTTTTATTTGCTGTTCTTAGTTGTTCTCTATCTTTAGTTATGGATATGGAACACGAAATACCAAAAAAAATTAGGTGTGCTTGCTACTCATGAGGATGGGGTAACTCCTAAAACCCCCGATTCTCATTATGTGAGAAATATTATGTACTACTTTGATAATCCTGAGAAAACCCCATTCAACTTTATAATGGGAGACACGTTGGATCAACGTGGATACTTTAGGGATTATCGCTCGACACTAACAGGGAAACTATTATGGGATCAATTTATTATGTTGCAGTGGTATGCTAGACAACTATGCTTGGAATATGATTATACTTGTTGCTCTAGGATGGAGGCTCCACACCTTCCCTTTTCATGCGAATTTAATGATAATGAAACCTTAGCTTCTTATGCTAATGGTGTATATGATTACTATGATGTGGAACAAATAGAAGAATTTGTTGCTTTTAAGGCTGCTTATGAAATTGAATCTTTGTTTGAAAAGTATGAAGCTTTAGATGATGATGCTTATAGGCCTGAAAATCTTGCTATACTTAGATATTGCTATGAAAATTATGAATACAATTACTATATTAATGCCTTTATGAAGAAATTCTCCGCTGTCCAAGAAGAGACTAATATTTTGCAGGAAGTTATGGAAGAAGAAATTGATGAAACTATGAGCTCATTGGATGAAAAAGATGATGAGGAGAGCGAAGAACAAAAGGAGGAAGAGCGGATTAGCTACCCGTGCCCACCTTCTACCCGTGCCCACCTTCTAATGAGAGTAACCCTCCAACTCATACATTGTTTAATTCCCCTTCGTGCTTACCGAAGGATGATTGCTATGATGATTGTGATGGTCCCATTGATTCTTTTGAAATATCCCTTATTGATGATGCTTTCTATGCTTGTGGCCAAGATGCCAATATGAATTATGCTTATGGAGATGAACTTGCTATAGTTCCTTATGTTATTAATGAAATTGTTGCTATTGCACCCACGCATGATAGTCCTATTATCTTTTTGAATTCTCCCGACTACACTATATCGGAGAAGCTTGCTCTTATTAAGGATTATATTGATGGGTTGCCTTTTACCGTTGCACATGATGATTTTGATAGATATAATATGCATGTGCTTTCTGCTCCTACTTGCAATTATTATGAGAGAGGAACTATATCTCCACCTCTCTATGTTTCCAATACAATAAAATTGCAAGAAACTGTTTATACTATATATTGGCCTTTACTTGGTATTCATGGATTGTTCTTTTATGACATGCCGATGCATAGGAAGAGAGTTAGACTTCGTCATAACATGATATATGTTGCTTTGTGCTCACTACAAAATGCCAAATCATTGCTAATTAAAATTGGCTTTGATATACCTTGGGATCCGGGTGGATTCACTACTTGAGCACTATATTCCTAGCTTAATGGCTTTAAAGAAAGCACTGCCAGGGAGACAACCCGGAAGTTTTAGAGAGTCATTTATTTCTTTTGAGTGCTTTCATATAGTTAAAAAAAACAAAAATAAAGAGGGGAACCCAAAACTCTTTCAAAAGGAAAAGTGAAAGTGAGAGAGACGAGCATTGTGAAAGTGGGGGACGTCCTTGAAATTTGTTCATGCCCATGGGAACTTTGTGAATCTTAATTACAGAAACTTTTCAATAAAAATAATTATCCCCTTGTACAATTTCATTGTATTATAAAAATAATGTGCCAAGGTTTGCCTTTAGGATGTTTACAATGCTTGTTGGTTTGTGCAGTGCAGGACAGAAACTTTGGCTGTAGTGCGCGAATTTTAGTTTTTTACTGGAACGTCAAATGGTTCTGATTCTTTTTGCACTGTCTTTCTGTACAACTTTTTTATTTTTACTAATTTTTGCAGAATTTTTGAAGTAACGGAAGTATGGTGAATGTTCAGATTGCTACAGACTGTTTTGTTTTAGACAGATTCTGTTTTTGATGCATAGTTTGCTTGTTTTCATGAAACTATCAATTTATATCAGTGGATTAAGCCATGAAAAAGTTATATTACAGTAGACATAATGCAAAAACAAAATATGAATTGGTTTGCAACAGTACTTAGAGTAGTGATTTTCTTTATTATACTAACGGATCTTACCGAGTTTTCTGTTGAAGTTTTGTGTGGTGTGTCTAATCAAGGATGTTTCGATGTGAGAAGAAGGAAGAGAGGCAAGAGCTCAAGCTTGGGGATGCCCGAGGCACCCCAAGTAAGTATTCAAGGAGACTCAAGCGTCTAAGCTTGGGGATGCTGGGGAGGCATCCCCTCTTTCTTTAACAATTATCGGTATGTTTTCGGATTCGTTTCATTCATGTGATAAGTGCAAATCTTGGAGCGTCTTTTGCAATTAGGTTTTTATTTTTATTTTATGCACCATGCTGGTATGAGATAGTCCTTGGTTGATTTATAGAATGCTCATTTCACTTCACTTAAATCTTTTGAGCATGGCTTCATAGAATGCTTCATGTGCTTCTTATATCATTTGAAGTTTGGATTGCCAGTTTCTCTTTACATAGACAACCGCCATTTGTAGAATGCTCTTTTGCTTCACTTATATTTGTTAGAGCGTGGGCATATCTTTTGTAGAAAGAATTAAACTCTCTTGCTTCACTTATATTTATTTAGAGAGATGACAGGAACTGGTCATTCACATGGTTAGTCATAAAATCCTACATAAACTTGTAGATCGCTGAATATGATGTGTTTGATTCCTTGCAATAGTTTTGCGATAAAAAGATGGTGATATTAGAGTCATGCTAGTTGAGTAATTGTGAAATTGAGAAATACTTGTGTTGAGGTTTGCAAGTCCCGTAGCATGCACGTATGGTGAACCGTTATGTAACGAAGCTGGAGCATGAGGTGTTTATTGATTGCCTTCCTTATGAGTGGTGGTCAGGGACGAGCGATGGTCTTTTCCTACCAATCTATCCCCTAGGAGCATGCGCGTAGTACTTTGTTTCGATGACTAATAGATTTTTGCAATAAGTATGTGAGTTCTTTATAACTAATGTTGAGTCCATGGATTATACGCACTCTCACCCTTCCATCATTGCTAGCCTCTTCAGTACCGTGCATTGCCCTTTCTCACCTTGAGAGTTGGTGCAAACTTAGCGGTGCATCAAACCCGTGATACGATACGCTCTATCACACATAAGCCTCATTATATCTTCCTCAAAACAGCCACCACACCTACCTATCATGGCATTTCCATAACCACTCCGAGATATATTACCATGCAACTTCCATCATCATCATATACATGACTTGAGCATTCATTGTCATATTGCTTTGCATGACTGTAAGATAGCTAGCATGATGTTTTCATGGCTTGTCCGTTTTTTGATGTCATTGCTACGCTAGATCATTGCACATCCCGGTACACCGTCGGAGGCATTCATATAGAGTCATATCTTTGTTCTATATATCGAGTTGTAATATTGAGTTGTAAGTAAATAAAAGTGTGATGATCATCATTATTAGAGCATTGCCCCAGTGAGGAAAGGATGATGGAGACTATGATTCCCCCACAAGTCGGGATGAGACTCCGGACGAAAAAAATAAAAAAAATAATAAAAAAGAGAAAGGCCAAAAAAAGAAGGCCCCAAAAAGAGAAAAAAAGAGAAAACAAAAAAATGAGAGAAAAAAGAGAGAAGGGGCAATATTACTATCTATTTACCATATTTGTGCTTCAAAGTAGCACCATGTTCTTCATATAGAGAGTCTCTTGAGTTATCACTTTCATATACTAGTGGGAATTTTCATTATAGAACTTGGCTTGTATATTCCAACGATGGGCTTCCTGAAATGCCCTAGGTCTTCATGAGCAAGCAAGTTGGATGCACACCCACTTAGTTTCAGTTTGAGCTTTCATATACTTATAGCTCTAGTGCATTCGTTGCATGGCAATCCCTACTCCTCACATTGACATCAATTGATGGGCATCTCCATAGCCTGTTGATTAGCCGCGTCGATGTGAGACTTTCTCCTTTTTTGTCTTTGCCATACAACCTCCACCATCATATTCTATTCCACCTATAGTGCTATGTCCATGGCTCACGCTCATGTATTGCGTGAAAGTTGAAAAGGTTTGAGAACGTCAAAAGTATGAAACAATTGCTTGGCTTGTCATTGGGGTTGTGCATGATGTGAATATTTTGTGTGGTGAAGATGGAGCATAACCAGACTATATGATTTTGTAGGGATGAGCTTTATTTGGCTATGTTATTTCAATAAGACATAATTGCTTGGTTGGTATGCTTGAAGTATTATTGTTTTTATGTCAAATGATAGACTATTGCTTTGAATCACTCGTGTCTTAATATTCATGCCATTATTAGACATATGATCAAGATTATGCTAGGTAGCATTCCACATCAAAAATTATCTTCTTTTTTTATCATTTACCTACTCGAGGACGAGCAGGAATTAAGCTCAGGGATGCTGATACGTCTCCGTCGTATCTATAATTTTTGATTGTTCCACGCCAATATTATTCACTTTCATATACTTTTTGGCAACTTTTTATATTATTTTGGGACTAACATATTGATCCAAATTGCCCAGTGCAGTTCCTCTGTCATTGCATGTTTTATGTTTCGCAGAATATCCATATCAAACGGAGTCCAAGCGGAATAAAAACGGATGGAGCTTATTTTTGGAAAATATGGAAAATTCCGGAAGAAAAAACCACGCGAGACGGTGCTCGAGGTGGTCAGGAGGTAGGGGGGCGCGCCCCCTACCCTCGTGAGCCCACCGTAAGGCGGTTGACGCTCTTCTTTTGCCGCAAGAAAGCTAATATTCGGAAAAAAATCACGGCGAAGGTTTCAGGCCAATCGGAGTTACGGATCTCCATATATACGCGAAACGGTGAAACAGAGCCGGAGAGAACGCAGAAAAGAGAGAACAGAGAGATAGATCCAATCTTGGGGGCTCTCTCCTCCCACGCCATGGAGGCCAAGGACGGAGGGGAAACCCTTCTCCCATCTAGGGAGGAGGTCAAGGAAGAAGAAGACGAAGGGCCCCTCTCCCTTCTC